>JASXTE010000011.1:23425316-23610316 GCA_030280995.1 Hemileia vastatrix
GCAAAGGCTTTCAGCATGTTTGAATACATGGTGCTGAGGTGTTGTTTCATGTCTCCATAATCCAGGGTCAAAGTAGTTTCTAGAGGCTGTCCAACTCTAATAGTAGAATCAGGACAAGGGGTGCCAACTAGACAAGAAGAATTGGATCAATAATTATTTTTGTTGAATAAATTGGATGAATTAATGTGGTACTTACAGATTGGAAGCTCATCAAATTTGTAAGCGGCCGGAATTTGGACTTCTGACGATTTTGGAATGGTGATAGTAGGTGGATCAATCAGGGAAAGATAAAGATTCTCTTGGTCTTCCTCTGAAAGATTTTGAGAAGGTGAACTAGGAGGCTGATCTTCCTGGGGCCTAGTTGGAGCAGCAGGTCTGCTGTTGCTGTTGTTAATATTTCTGCTTGATTCAGTTAGATGAGGTGCTGTTGATGGAGTACCAGGGTTGTTATAAGATGAGGCAGGAGAGGGTGAGCTGGAAGCTGATTGATCTCTTCTGGATGGAACTTTTGAAGGAATGGAACTGTCAGAAGAATAGTTGGCTGACAGAGGAGAGGTGTAGTTTCGTTGCCTTAACTGGGAACGAAGTTGTTGCTTTGGTGCAGTGTTGGGTGTTCTGGTTTTTTCCTGGGGTCTTCTGGCAGGTCTCCTAGAAGTTTGGGAAATTTGGGAGTTTTTGGACCTTGGAGAGGTTGGCTGCATTGCTCTGGGAGCAGTGGGAGGTAATTGTGTTGAGTTGTTTTTGTTGATTGGAGGAATTTGGCTGTTTTCTGGTTGTTTTTGGAGGTTTTGAGCCTGATTTTCACTTTCTAGTGAGGCGGGCGGGCTGCCTGGACGCAGTCTAGAAGCCTAGGAGCTGATTTTGAAGCTTTTGGAGCTAATTTGGCAGAGATAAAAGCTGTTTCTTGGGAAGTTAAAGCAGGCCTTTTTGGGAGAGTTCTGGAAACTGAGTTCCGGGATCTTCTGGATGGTGCTGAGGATAAAGATCAAGAGGCTGGACCAAGCTCTGGGGATCTGGTAGGGGATCTGGAGAGGTATTTATGAGAAGGTGAAGGAGGAGGAATAGGGTAGTTGGAATCTCTGTCACATTTCTTCTTTTTGGAGTAGCAAGAATCACTGGCCCTGTTGTAGAATTTGGCTTCAGGAGTTGGAAGAGTGAATGTGCAAGGTCTGCACATGTGGATGCACTGTTTGCAGGCATAGTCCTTGGGAGCAGTGAAGCAAGGAAGATTGGATGGGTCAACATCAGGGGATCCAGCCATGATCTGTGGTAGAAAAGATGATGGAAAGAGATAAGAAGGAGATTTGTGTCAGTGATGGGTAGATGATGAAGTGAAGGTGGAAGTTCAGCAGTTTGGCTGTAGGTCTGTTTTGTATGAAATTGGCTGCATCTATCTTATGCAAAATTCCATCAGTCATCCAAGACTTTAAACTGGCTGGTTTCAAGAGTAGTGTATCAAGACTTTAAACTGAAAACTGTGTTAGTCCCCCAAGACTTTAAACTGAGGATTGTTTGATGATGTAGTCCCCCAAGATTATAAACTGAGGAATGGGTTTGAAAGATTGGCAGAGGGTATCCACAGGGGGAGCCTCTGAATTAAGCAAAGGCAAGTTTGGGGGTAATTGATGGGCTGGAAGCTCTATTCACAATTACCCCAGAATGTTAGTTTTTTCTCTGTGTCTTAATGTGGTTGATCTCTGGTTCTGGGTTTATGATTTAGGGTTTGAGTCCCCCAAGACTTTAAACTGAGGGTTTTTGAGTCCCCCAAGACTATAAAATGAGGATGGTACCCCAAGACTTAAAACTGAGGGTTGTTTGTGGTTAAATCCTATAGAAGGTGTAGTCAATTTTTCTTTTCTGAATAAAGCTCAAGTACTAGTGGAATTACAGAGGGAATCAAGAGATGAAATGAAGTGTTCAGAATTAGCCTTGAACTGGTGAATGAGGTGTCATCTCTTCTCAATGTCCTGTGGATCTCTAGAAGGAGTGGATTGAAAGTAGTTTAGCAGAAGGTGTTGATGTTGAGATGTGTGTTGTTGGAACTTGGCCTTAATTGTGGGCAAGTGGTTTGGTGTTGGTGGTTCAATGGATCCTACATTGTTATCATCACTTTCAGAAGATGGAGGAACTGAGAAGTCATCAGTTTTATAAAATGGAAGGAAGAAATGGAAGTTTTTACCATCAGATGGACCAGGGATGGTGGAACTTGTTGTTTTAGTGGTTTTGGCACTCTTCTGGGAAGGGTGTAGTTTTTTGATTAATCTGGGAAGCAAGATGGATGGCCTAGATCTTTTGATGCTGGTAGAAGATGGACCAGGTTGAGGTGGAGGTGAAGCTGTTGCAGAAGATAATGGACCAGGTCTGTAGCAGGACTTCTTTATGGAGTTGCAGACATCACAGGACGTTCTGTATGGATGGACAGGTGGTGTCATGGCGCAGATTAAATTATTGTCGATGCAGTATTGGCAAGGACCCATTTCAGAGGCAGAATGGGGAAGAAGGTTGAAAATGGTGGTTTGATGAAGAAAGAATGTGGACATTCTTAATTGGAGGGAAGATGTGGTCTTCCAACATTGGCAGGGGCCTTTGTTGTGTGTTTTGGAGCTGTTTGTGCATGTCTTAATTGACATCTGTTGAAGAATTGGGTATTTTTCTGGAGTTATTCCGTGGATATTGGGACTGCAGGTATGTGGGTACTATCTTTGGATAGCCCCTGTTTTTCTATATATTTCATGTCTTGATAATATTTTTCATATTCTAAGTTTTAAGGGGTCAATTTCTCATTTTTCAGTTACAAAAGATAGCTCTTTAATTATGTTTTTTGTGTTTTACAGGCTAACCTTCAGTTTTAGGGTTAAGTACCTAGTACCATTAGATAGGGCTAATTTAGCTCTATATTTCATGTCCCAATGTTGTTATAGTGAAATTCCGTGTTTTAAAGGTTTTAGTAGTTGTAGCTAATTTTTCTAAGTAGATTAGGTGTTTTTATTTGTTTTCTGGCTTCAGGCAGGCCGGGCCACTCCAGGCGGCACCTCCAATGTCCGGCGGCCCGCCCGCCTCTGTTTTAGAAGGTTGGGGAGTGCTTCTGGAGGGTTTTTATTCAATTTGGCTGGTACAGGTGCCAAATTTGTTGGTGTGCATGGGCTCTTAGATAGTGGTCTGTGTTTAAAAAGTGAATAAGACAGTTTTGGGGCAACTTTAATTATCATACAACCATCTGGAGGTGATATCCTTGTTCCTCACTCAGTTTTCACTGTTTTTGGCCACAATTGGCTGTGTTTGTTGCAAGGTTAGTTCTTCATTTAACTCAACTTTGGCAACTGTCTTCTCTGGTGTAGTCTTGCAAGCTATATCAAGTATTATTGCTGTCTCTGGTGTGGATTTGCAACCTACATCAAGTATCATTGCTTTCTCTGGTGTGGGCATTGGTCTACATTTCAGTTCTTTGGTCTGGTAGTCTGTCTGGGGACTACTTTCTTGGCTCATCAAGCACTCAAGTGTGTTGAAAAAGGGGCTTTAGAAAACAAGAACTAACTTACTTTAGCAAGTAAATCTCACTCTATTTTTCTAAAGGGACAGGGGATTTTCTCTCTGGTTTTTCTCCAACTCCCTTGGTCAAGGCCTATAGCTAGTACTATAGGATTGTCTACAACGTCCATGTTCACTACCCATTTTAATAACCCACAGATACTTAATAAAACTTTTAGTGGACTATTACATTAACTTTTGTGCTGTGTGTCGCTTATTGAGGAAAAGACTAAAACACACTTATTGAGAGATTGAATAATTTAGATTTAAAGTTTAGACTAGCGTGGTTGAATAGTGAGTACACAAAGGAAAGTCGCAGTTGCTATGTAGAATTGCTTTCTGCGCTTTGAGTATGGATTTAGACCTCTGTATTATTGATTTGATGAGCTGCTTTTGCCTCGAGATAGTAATACTTGTTTTTCCTGATCTCTAAAACTCATCTTTCATCTTATAAACTTTCTAATCAAAAATTAGTGTTGCACATTATTGCGCTGTCTTTAAAATTAAGAGTGGCAGGCGCTTCTTTTTAGAAATTGAAAAGAAGAACCAACCCGTATCACATTGTGTCTACTGCTTAGTACTTTAGAACAGTCAAAATCGCAATATTCTCAAGCCTGCACAGCCTGGGAATTGATGGAATATTTCTGTGTTGAAAGCATGGCTACATGAGGTCCTCACCAGATATGCAATTTTTGCCGCTGGAGACGGGTGATGTGTGATGCCCTATCAAAAAATGCGGACATCAAACAACAATTTAAAAAAACTAAATACTGGGTAATACCAAAGACCAAAGAGGTGGTCGAAGATATCTGGGAGGTGTCGGTCAGGGACAATCAGTTGGTGGAAGAGATCAAGGAGGAGGTCAAAGATACCGTGGAAGCCTGGGTAACCCAGGCCACAGGTAAAAAACAAGGTGTGGAAGAAGAGGTAGATGAGTTAGTTGAAGAAGATGAGGATGAAGTCCCCATCTCAAGACGGACACCAAAGAAGCGGCAGATGGTCATCAAAGATGACGAAGAGGAGAAGGAAGTGACTGTGGAAGTCACCCCAAAATTATTTTTAGAAGCTGACCCATCTTTTGAAGTAAGTCTGTTTTTCTTTTATTTTAAAAAATTTTGTTACTGATGACCGTATGTTTTAGAATTTGGATGTCATCACGGAAGCTCCAATTGTGGAAGCTGCTCCATTGCTGCCAGTTGAGGAAGATCAACCAGTGATTGATTTGAGGGAGGAAAACAAGGAAACTCTTGACCAGGTATGGTCAAAGAAACCTTGGCAGGGTCAACGAGCTTGATTCATCAAAGATTTAAGTGGGGAGGTCGACAAGATTGTCGATGCCACCTCCTTTTATGTGACAGAAGAATTTCTGGAGATTGGAGAAGTGGTACCGGTAGGAGAGGAGGAGGTATTTGAGAAATGCAGGAAGGAAATAAGGGTGGTTTTGGAAAAAATGAAGAGATTGGTCTGGGAGAAAATACAGGAGAAAATTTGAAATGGAAAGAGAAAAAAGAAAAAAAGAGGGAAGGAGAAAAGTAGTAAGCAATTTGTGTATTTAGTTATTTATTTTATTTTGTTGTTTTAATTGAAATTTTGATACATATTTTATAAGATTTTGAGAAAAAAAAGAAAAAAAAGGAAAAAAGAAAAGATTTGAATAAAATTTTGTTTTAAATTTTGAAAGAAGGAAAGAAAGAATGTTTAACTGAGGAAATTTTAGTTTAAGTTTTGAAAAGAAAAATTTAAGTAAGAAGAAAAAAAAATAGTTGATTGAAACAATTTTGTTTGAAATGAAAATTTAATGAGAGAAAAATTTGTTATTGGTGAAAGTTTATTTATTGAAGTTTTTGAGGAATTTTGGTTATTTGAAAAAGAAAGAAGAAAAATAGTTTTGAAAAAAAGAATTTGAAAGAAAGAAGTAATTTGTTTGAAGAATTTTAAAAGAGAGATTTAAAGGTTGAAGTGAAGTTTGAGAAAGATTGTTGTATTGAGTTAGTGAAAAATTTTGATAGTAGGAAGAAAAGAAATAAGGGAAAAGAAGAAAAGTTTGAAAGGAGAAAAGAAAGAAAATTTAAAGAATTATTGATTTTTTAAGATTTTATTTTAATGAATTTTAAGACTTTATTTTTTTATTATTTTATTTTATTTTATTTTTTAATTTTAACTTTTTAATTCAATTTTATTTAATTTTATTTTATTTTATTTTATTTTATTTTATTTTATTTTATTTAGTTTATTTATTTATTTTTAAAGAAGGTTAGAAAAAACTTTTGAAAAGAAGAAAGAAGAAAAGAGAAAACAGAGTAAGGATTTTTTAGAGGAGAAGAAGTTTTAGAATTTTAAGAAAAGAAAAGAAATGGGAAAAAAGAGAAAAGAGAAGAGAAGAGAATAATAAAAGAGAGTTCTAAGGTTTTGGTTTTAAAGGATATTTAAGATGAAAGGATTTTAGGAGTTCAGGGGCGTCAGAAACATTTATGGCTGGCTCCCAGGATGTTTTGTCTGAGTCATTGAAGAAGACTTCCCATTCCACGAGGTATTGAAGTTTCCCCTTGCGCATTCTTGAATCAAGGATACGACTTACTTCCCACTCTAGATGGTCTTCTACTTTGACCGGTTCCGGAGGAGGTTGGTTCCCACCCAGGTATTTTTCTCGACCCAGTTCCAGGAGAGATACATGGAAAACAGGGTGAATAGCCTGCCATTTAGGAGGTAGCTTGAGTTGAAATGCAGTTTTAGAGACTTTGAAGTCAATTTCAAATGGTCCCAAGTGCCTTTTGGTTAGTTTCTTTGATGGTTGAGTTGTTTGAATGTTTTGTGCATCGAGCCATACTTTGTCGCCTGGTTTAAAGGAAGGAGCAGATTGTTGATGTTTGTCGGCTTGTTCCTTGTACCTTCGAATCGCTAATTCCAAGTTTGATTTAATCTCTTCTTGGAGTTGTGATATGGTTCAAAGATAATGATCCACAGGATGACTAGTTCCTACATGGATTGAGTTGAATCGAGGATGTCTTCCATAAACAGTTTCAAAAAGAGATTGTTGTGTCAAAGAATGAGTCAAGTTATTATAAGCAAATTTGGCCAATGGTAACCATGTGGTCCAATTGTCTTGTTGGTAACTGACATACATTTGAAGGTATTGTTCAAGGATTTGGTTGGCCCTTTCTGTTTGCCCATTGGTTTCAGGATGATAGGCCGTGGAGAGATTCCTTGTGATATTGAGTTGTCGACACAATTGAGTCCAGAATGTGGATACAAACAATGAGCCTCTATCTGAAATAAAATCATTAGGTAAGCCATGTTTGGAAAATACATATTCTAGAAACAATTTTGACAAATCTTCTGCTGTAGCAGTAGTAGTGGTTTTAATGAAAATAGACATCTTTGAAAATCTATCTACTACTACTAATATAGCATCAAAATTATTAGAAAGAGGAAGTTGAGAAATAAAATCCATCGATAAAGATTCCCAAGGTTTAGAGGGAATAGGAATTGGTTGAAGCAACCCATGCTTCCGGTGATGGGGAGCCTTATTCCTATTACATTCGTAACCAGATCTTATATAGGCCTTGATTTCTCTGGTCATTCCTGGCAAGAAGAAATCCCTCGCTATTAACTGGTAGGTTTTATCAGCCCCAAAATGACCAGCTAATGGAGAATCATGTCGACTATTGAAAATCCATAATTTTATTTCATTATTGTCGGGTATGATTACTCTACCTTCAAAAACTAATAGGCCTGATTCAATACTAAATCTTTTGGCCCCTTGCTTTGAGAGTATTTTGTCTTTTATCCCTAAAAAATAATTGTACTTCGACTGAGCTTTGAGGATGTTAGATAGTGGATTTTGGAAAGATTGAATTGTCATCAAATTAAGTTGATGAGTAGTTAAAATTGATTGGTTGAAAATTAATTTCACATTTGCTGGGTTCTTGTCGGAAAATGTGTCCCCCTGCTGTGGGTAAATGTTGTCCCGACATGACAGGATATGTGGGACAATACAGTTCTTACCTGGGCGATAGGAAATAGAAAAAAGAAATTCAGATAAAAATTAAGCCCACCTGGCTTGACGCCTGGTTAACACTTTGGAAGACATAAAGTATTTCAAAGAATTATGGTCAGTCAGGATTTGAAAAGGACTATCTAGGCTGAGAAGAAAAGAGGGCCATTTTTTAAGACAATGAATAATAGCTAAAATCTCTTTGTCATGAATTTCATAATTTGATTCTGCTGCAATGAGTTTGCGTGACTCAAAAGCAACAGGATGAAACAATTTTGTTTCAGGATTGAATTGAGAAATGACCCCTGCGATAGCATAATCGCTAGCTTCCATCTCGACTATTGTCAAAGCAGAAGGATCAAAGTAACAAAGAATTGGAGCTGTGGTAAACGCAGTCTTCAATGCTTCAAATTCCTTTCATGCCGTATAAGTAAAAATAAAAGGAATATCTTTTCTAAGAATAGAAGTAAGATTGGAAATAGTTTTAGAGTAATCTTTAATAAATCTTCTATAGAAATTGGCAAAACCCAAAAATCCTTGGAGGGATTTAATGGTTTTGGGCTCAGGCCATTCCAGGATTTTTTAGACCTTTTTGTTGTCCATGACTTAACCATCATTAGAAAACATAAAACCCAAAAAATCAATAGATTTAAGATGGAATCCGCATATATTGTGCTTGGCGTAGAGACCTTGATCTCAAAGGCGATTGAGAACCTGTTGAACATGATGAATATGTTCATCTAGTGTCTTTGAGAAAATTAAAATACCGTCTAAGTAGACAACAACAAATTGTTCGACAACATCTTGAAAGATGTCATTGACAAAAGTTTGAAAAGTAGATGGTGCGTTGCACAATCCAAAAGGCATAACTAAATATTCAAAACTACCAAATCTAGTGCGCATTGCAGTCAGTGGTTCATGACCTTCCGCAATGAGAATAAGATTATAAGCGCCTCTAAGATCAATTTTAGAAAAGAAATTAGCACCATCAAAAAGGGTAAGAAGCAGTGAAAAAGGAGGAACTGGATATGCATTCTTCTTTGTAACTGTGTTGAGCTTTCTATAGTCAACACACAACCTAAGGCTACCATCTTTTTTCTTTACAAAAAGAACAGGGGAGCCCGTTAGAGATTTACTGGCTCTGATAAAACCTTTGGCTAAATTATCTGCAATGTAGTCTCGAAGAACTTGAGATTTGTCCTTCAACAAAGAATAGACAGGACCTGCCAGAGGTACTGGACCTATCAACTCTATTTGATGGTTGTAGGGTCGATGAGGTGGTAATATATTGGCCTTGTGGATTGAGAAAACATCGTGGAAATCATGATAAATTCCTGGTCGAGTTGATTTGGTTGTCCTCATCATCTTCAAGAGAATCTGTTGAGGGAAGACCAGAATTGAGAGAGCATAATTTGCCTACTTCAAGGTAATTTAAATCCTCTTCGAGTGAAGTGATCAAGCTAGAAGTGTTAGCCAATTGCTCATTTAGAAAAAGATCAGATGCTTGCAAGTCATTTGGCAGATATTTTTCCTCTAGCAGGACATTTTCAGGCGGGTTGTTTAACTCCCTATTGACCTGAATTGAAGAATCAGAAATATACTTAGTGCGTGGGGTGATCAATCCCTGTGACCAATCAATTTCAGGATTCCAATGCTTTAAAAAGTTATGGCCAAGGATGGTATTGTCCATTCTTGGGGTGTCCAAGACTGATAATTCCCACTTGAAGGGGGGAAAATTCAGAAAGTTGAAAACCCATAAAACTTTCTTACTTAACCAATATTTGGGTTGCTCTGATTTGACCAAACAAATTAAATTTTGATCAATATCTGTGAATGTTAGCTTTAACTTCTCGGCAAAAGATAAACTGAAAAAAGAAATTGAAGCTCCAGAGTCTATAAGACAACTGAAGGGGGTATCCTCCTTAAAAAGAATGAATCTCAAGCGGTTTAAGGCAACTCCAGCCCTTAAGACATGGAGGTTTTGTGCACTGGGAGAGATAAGATAGTTTGCCTTGCACACAAGTAAACTATCTACTAGTTTTTTGAGCTTGAACTAGTACCATCTCTTTCCTTCAACTTTACACAATCTTCTATCTTGTGCTTACCCCCACAATACATACATAACCTATTATCTGCTCGTCTCTTCCTCTCAGCTTCTTTAAGTTCCCCTTTTGGATCCAGTACCTTACTGATATCTCCTGGGGTCGAGCCTTTTGGTCGAGGTTTTTCCTTTTCCTTATTGGGTTTGGATTGAGTCAAGGAGGATTGAGTTGTCCGTGGGTGTGAAGAAGGTACCGATTTAAAATTTAGGCCTTGAGATTTGTTGGCATATCGATGATGTTGTATTTGTTCTTGGTAAACGCTGTCAAGTATGAGGGTTGGATCCATTAAATCCATTTAAGTAGTCATCTTCTGACTATGAAGATTTAATTGATCCAGAATCCTCAAAGGAAGTCCCTTTTTGAAATGATACTTGAGGGCAGCATCATTCCAACCTACTTGAGTTTGAAGGGCACTGAAGTGCGAGATATATTCAGAGGCTTTACCATTATCACTCATGCAAAGGAAATCAAGTTCAATTTCTGCATTTTCAGTTTCATTATGATCACCAAAAAACTTAAAGAGTTGGTCTTCAAACTTTTCCCAGTTATTAATGAGTAATTGGGTTTCTGTCAAAGAGAGCATGAGAAGATAAGGTTAGAACCACCTTGCTGCTTTTCCAGCTAGTAATGAAGAAGCCTAAACAACCTTCTATTGGTTGTTATTGAAGGTTCGAGGGTCATTATGGAACAGGAGCTTGCAGGTTTGCAAGAAGGGGCGCAATCTGTCTTGATGTTCTCCATCAAATTTATCAGGAGATTTCATGGAAGGAGTTTTGAATCTTGATCCCTCCAAAGACGTTGGATTTGAAAGGGTTTTCATGAAAAGTCTCATGAAGTCTTCCAGAGAATAAGATGGTCCAGGTTCCAAAGGTTGACCAGAAGGATGAGTAGCAGGGGCAGTTGATGCATCATGCATCGTGTCCTCTCCTTCTTCTTCCTCGCTAGAATCATCAAAATCCTGGGGAATGTCTTCTACAGATTTGTCTGAGTGTTCCTGTTCCCTAAGGTCAAGAGGTTCCAGGGAGTGAGTGCGAAAAATAGGCCGTGTGGCTGTTGGCCTGCATTGGCGCAAGCCCTAGTAGTAGCCCCTGTAGGAGGAGGGTGTTGAACAGGTGCCATTTTAAAAATTTTAGAGACACTTTGAAAAAAGGAAAAAGATGTAGTAGTGCAAAGGATGAGAACTACGGAGAGTTAAATTATACTGTCACCGGACGACCTACGCACAAGGTTGAGGGTGTTCCTGTGAAAGTGAGATAGAGGAAGGAGTTTAGAGACTTCTTTGAGGTACAGAGGAAATACTCAAGGAAGTGATTAAAAGATGGCTTGAAGGAAGAACTACTGCTTTGAGATATGTTTGATAAGAATTCTAATATAATTTAAAGGTAATATTAATATTCTTAAGATCTCAAAAAGGGTTGGAAACTCAATAATCAAAGATTTAAGAATTAGAAATGATTACTGAGAAAAATAAGGAAATTTACAATAATAATGATTTAACCTAAAGCTTTACCACTATTGACTATATATACGTTTTATAGTTTAATTCTAAAGGAATATCGAACCAGAATCCAACACATTTTATATCAATTACTCCTCCTCGCATTGACCTCATACCCATCCATTATCCCACACGCCACAGACCACCAAAATTACACCCGTTACACCTGGACTCTCCTCAAAAACATTTTTTAACCCTTTAATCCTCCACTAACCATCTCTTCCATGCTCACTACCCCTTTTAATAACCCACAGATACTTAATAAACCTTTTAGCGGACTATTACATTAACTATTGCGCTGTGTGTCGCTTATTGAGGAAAAGACTAAAACACACTTATTGAGAGATTGACTAATTTAGATTTAAAGTTTAGACTAGTGCGGTTGAATAGTGAGTACACAAAGGAAAGTCGCAGTTGCTATGTAGATTTGCTTTCTGCGCTTCAAGTATGTATTTAGACCTCTGTATTATTGATTTGATGAGCTTCTTTTGCCTCAAGTGTCACATGGCGCCTGATAGAAAATAATAAATGATTGTTATAATATGCTCTTTTGTGGTTGGTTGTTAAGATACTTGTTGTCTGTATAATTATGTCTAATTTCAATTCTCCCACCTTTTTTTGTAATATTAAGGCCAAAAAAGCTTCTTTATCTAAAAATCCCAATCCTGAGCTTCCTCCATCTCAAGATCCTAATTCTATTTTTCCAGTTGCTCCATTCAGTTTTTCTGAAATATTATTTTCTGGCTCAAAAAGTTAGTCATTTAATTTTAATAAAATAATTATCCTACTAATTCCAAATCCAACTACTACCTCTACCAACCCCCAAGCTATTGAAATCACTAATACTAATGATGTTGTCCAGGTGAAGAATGATTATATTAGGGGGTCTAGAAAATTACCAAATACGCCACATAAACAGGCCATAAAAAAGGTACCAAACCCACCATCAAAAAAATGAAATACACCTGCCCTGGATAGGTGTATTTCAACAGCATATTTTTCCCCAAACACATCTTCTTTTGGGTCAAAAAAGTTATCAAAACACTTCTCTTTATCATCATGAATAGTCAGAGCTAGGTACAAAGACACCAACACTAGGTACAAAAGCACCAACACCTAGATTTTTTTTTCACCTAATCCATAAGGGCTTATTCATATGAGCAAGGTATATGACTTACCAGAACTTAACCAATTCCATAATCATACACTTACTCTTTATCTTTACCACTGTTCACTAACATAACATGTCACTTTCAGTCCACCAACAAATTGAGATCACTTCTGCAGCTTCTCTTTTTGAGGATCTAGCTTCACTGATTTACAATTTTGTTTTTTGTATAATAATTTTTGCCAGTGAAATTCCCCAGTTTCTCAGTTTCATTTATTTTGGTTCAGCTAGCAGATTTGAAATTGCATAACATTTGAAAACGCATAACATTTCTAAGATTCTGCCTCAATAAGATATTTCATCTTCTCTTCATCTTTAACTTCCATCATTCATTGTTGGTTTTGATACTTCTCACTTCACAGCACTCAAAGTAAGTCACTTTAAATTTTTTTAAATTTAATTGCTAATTGAAATGTCTTTTTTCTTGTGTATTTTTTTGCTACTTTTTTAATCATCTTTTATGTTTTACTGTTGATTTATCTGTTCTTATTTCCCTTTTACTCCCCCTTTTTGACTTTTTTTCTGGTTCTCTATCATTTTTATTCTTGATTTATTGACTTTTTGATGTTTTTTGGTCATTTTTAGGCATTTTCACTTTTTTGGCCTTTTTATTTGCTAAATTGCTTTGGAATAATTTGGAAATAATTTGGAAAATTTTTCCTAAACATTTCCAGTTACTTTGAGATGTTTTTGGCCTGTTTTTGGTATTTTACTTGGTTAAGACCTTCCAGGAACATTTTCCAAGCGTTTCTCAGTGAATTCTAGTTGTTTTTTTTGGCTATTTCAGGTCTACTTTTTCACTAAATCAATTCTGAAATTCTTGGAAACCTTTGGAAACTATTCAGAATCATTTCAGAAGCATTTCAAAGTTTTTTAAGTCAATTCAGCACTTTTTTGGATGATTTTGGAAACTTTTTTTTGGCACTTTTTTCCACTTTTCTGAAGATCTTTTGACACCTTTCTGGAAATTTTTGTGGAGGTTTTAGGGTTCTTTAATGACAAATTTTTGGAAAATTTTGAAAATTTTTTGGCACTTTTGGGACACTTTTTTTTGGAAAAATTTGGGGCTCTTGTGTTGAACTTTTGGGACCCTTTTTGGCAATTTTTAGGACTATTTCTTCCAGGTAGTTTGAGGAGAGCTTTTTGGGTAAGTTTCATTAAATTTTAAGACAACTAAAGCACCACCTGGCTTATAATCTTGTGAATAATTCACTCACATTGGCTGTTCTTTTCAAATCAATAGGGAGCTGGTCAATAGGATTGAGGAAGTATGAGAAAAAGGTGAGGTAAAATAAAAAACATTATTAGAAAGAAAATATATGGGGTGTAATATAGGTTGTCAAATTTTACTTTTATTTCACAAATTAAAATTTTACAAGTCATATATGATACTATACCTACCTAAAATAATGATCCATTGGCTGTGGGTTGTATAACAGTAATCATGAGGAAATTTGTTTTTCTCATGAGGTTCATGTATTCATTTGTGTTTGATTTCATTGATTTTGGTCACAGAAGATTTCTAATCAAATTTTTACTTGAATTTTAATTAATTTAGGTTTTTAAATTATCTTATAAGACTTGTTTACATGCTAATTTATGCAATGAACATAAATTGTGGCAATCTATGCTCCTATTTCAAAAAAACACAGGGGAGTGTATTGCAATTTTTTTGTCATAAATTTTTTTCTGAATTAGAAAGAAAATGGTTATCCCCACCCCCTTTTATGTTAAATAGCAGGGGAGGATATTGTAAAAAATTTATTTTTGACATAAATCATTTTTAATTCATTGGCTTGTAACTGAATTTTGGCGTTTTCCAATTGAAATTGATTATTTTTGATTTTTTGATCATTCTCTTTTGAATCCTAAAATTCTTGTCCTCTAATTATAAGCAATATTTCTCAATTTCTAATAATTATTCTTCCTTTGATTGTGAATGAAACCACTTCTTTTCCTCAAAAAGTAGTTGACGTTCTGCAGTATATTCATGAGACTCCAACTTCATGATTTCAATTTGCGCTTGTTCTTTTTCTGAAACAGGTTTAACTTTAAAAAAAAAGAGAAATAAATTAAGAAAAATTCCTTAATCAAAAAATAAATAAAAAATATAATCTTGTTTGCGTTTATTAAAAATCTCCCCATGAGCAGAAATAACAGCCTTTGAGGGTTGACATTGGGCCTTTGTCCAAAGAGTTCATCCATTTAATCATAAAGAGGACACATAGAGTTGAGTTTTTCTGAAACAGATGTGATTCCATGATTTTCATCATATTTGTTGATTTCAAACCCAGTTGAAGAAGCCATCTTTTCTTTCTTGTATTTTGTTTGATAGTTTTTGAATCTTTCCCACATTTGCTTTGTTGTCAAATCTATATTACCTTTAGTTTTTGATTTCAAAAAGTATATAAATTTACTAATATGTAGATATGCTAACTTTTGTATTTCTAATATTGAAGATATGATAAAGTTAAAGGTATCATTGACTGATAATTGAAATTATGTTACTATTTTCTAATTTTTGATTTTTTTCTATTTTAAATCAAAATTGAATTCTCTTAGGATTGAACCATCAATGAGTAACAATTTGAAAAGAAAAGGGCCAGGGAAGAACTCTAACAATAGGTGGGTGAAAGACATTGCTACTGGAATGAAACTTGTAAACGCTCTTGGAATGGATACAAATGGGAAGAAGCCACATTTCTATGCACAATCTTATGCAAATAATAGGACAGATTGCAATAATTATTACAATTTTTTTCCTGGATGTAGTATTTATAAACCAAAAGGTGTCTTAATACCTAATGTTCTTGTGCAGACTTTTGAAATTCATGAGCTCAAGAACTAGATATGTTAGAAGCTACGGTGCAATGCATTAAGGATCTTTCTTACTGCGAACATGAAATTAAAAATAATGGTTATCATCAAAGAGCTGGTGGTTTTGGAAAAATGTTTGGTGGTGGCTTTATTTTAGATAGGAAGAAATCTTTATATATTCATAAGTATAACTTTTTTAATTTAAATACTGAATATTTGAATGCTTTTCATTGCAGATGAATACACAGATGATATTGTACAAACGGATGAATATAAAAAACGAATGAAGAGGATTGCAATGTACTTTGAATATTTTTTTAAAAAAATATCATATGTAAAGTAAAACGAGGCAACTAATCTTTGTGCAAAACTTGGTATTCCTGGATTTTCAAAACTTTCTAGTGAAGAAGAGGGTGTACCATTTGCTAGTAATTTAACTTGGACATCTGGAGCAAATGGTAATGGGTTCTCCAATGAGGTTCATCTCGATAAGGATGCAAGTGAGTATACTTTATGAATATTTTTTCCTAAAGATACAGAAAACAATACCATTCATATGAAGTATGATAAGACCCAACCACAACAAACAGGTGGAGAACTTATGTTTCCCGAAATTTGAAGTAAAATCAAGTTTGAAGCAACTTATGGAATAACAGTGACATTATGGCCTGCCAATCAACTAAGGCATTTTACCTCAAGATGTCACAAAATTTCTGGCTTCACTAGGATAGGTTCTTCTATTCAAATCAGCACTAGAATTTTTTAAGCTATAGAAAAGCTTAATGTTTTTGATATTGATATTTCAGAGTACTTGGAAATTAAAGAAGAAAAATATAGGTATAAATATTTGATTAGTGCTTTGAGAGTTTTTTTGAAAAGAGATGACTTAATAGAGGAAGAAATAAATTCAGCAAAGTATTATTTATCTAATGTTAAGACAAATCTAAAAAATCAAGATATTTAAAAATTAAAAATTTATATTATATATACACAACTTAATGCAAAATTAAACATGATAAATACTGGGAGTAGTTGTAACATTTTCAGTTTTGATAATTATAGTATTATCTATTTTTTTTATTTGTGAAATAAAATAATTTTTTTTCATAATATTATAAGAAAATTTGCTTTCCTTTTGAGGAAATATATAAGTTGTGAAATCTTTAAATGTCATTTTTATTAAATTGATAGCAAAGGTTCTAAAATAAAAAAACTATAATAAAGAATTTGAAATATATTAGCCATAAAAATGTGCTTTTAATGCTACCAAATTAACTGTATAGTATTTTAGGTCAAACAGGCTTATTAATAAAAAAGTTAATAATAAAGAGTTGATGAAAGAATTTTGAATCAATAATAGATTAAATTGTATTTTTTTAAGAATGTACTCATTTAATTATTTAAATTTTTCTACTTCTGATTAAAAATGTTACACTCAACGAAAATATTTGTAATAATTAATAGATTATATAATATTAAAGGTAAAGTAACAAAACTAGAGCAGTTATCATATTTTTATATAAACAATAAAATATTTAAGAATTTAATACAAGTATTTGAAATCGTATAAGTAGATTTTAAAATCTTTGTTATTGCTGGATTTACAATAATTTTTTTTAATAATTAATTTAGAAAATCATGTCAAAGGTTACTTAATAAATTTCAAAGATGGTCACATTTTTGACGTATTTGAAGGAAAATAACTTGAATTATACAAGATAAATCATATAGACAGAACTTTATCTATTTACATGTTGGAATATTAATTTATTGAAAGGCTATGTTTAGCAAAAAAAGGTGATACTGGCTGAATGGAGCTCCAGTGATTAAGAAAATCTGCAGAAATAGCCCTTGAAATTCCCGGAGGACTTGGTGTATCAAATTTTAAAGGAAATGGATCACACTTGCCTATAAAAGGTTTTATTAATGTTAAAATATAGTTATTTAAATTTTTCCAAATTATTTCTTCCATCAAATGATTTTTTTTTCATGTAAATTAAGAAACTTAACTTCTGATATTACCTCCAAGCAATCAGCTGCTGAAGCCAATCTATGATCTTGAGAGCTCAGAAATAAACCACGGAAACCATCAATTATATAGAATGTGAAAGATTGATATCGGTGGTGGGAGTATTCAGAATTTATTCTGTTTAGTGCAGCCTTTTGTTTCTGTCTCATTATAGTCAGTTCAGTATTTTCGGTTTTCTCACTTGATTGTTGAGCTTTGCTAGTCTTGCCACTTGATATTGTTGCAGCACAATATTTTGATTTAAGAATGATAATTGACATAATTATATCAATGATAATATTTCTGATTTGAAGAAGAGTTGACATTGATATATCACGGGTTTGAAGTGCAGTGGGAACAACTTCTAAGCCATCAGCAATCGGACTCTTCAGATTTGTAAGGTGAGCTAGAAGCTGAAGACCATGTTAAATTGGACAATCTGAGTTAATGTTTTGATGTGATGGAAGCTGGCTGAATTCATGTCCGGTCAGATAAAGTGAAGATGATATAAGAGATACCCATGAAGAACGGCAGTGGTCACTTGGGATCATTAATCTCATGAGCATTCAGATAAGATTGGATTCAGGGTGATCCGTTTTCTTTGTTGAGGAAAGAATTTCAGTATTTAAACCATCAGGATCACATAAATCTTCCATTTTTTTGAAATCAATATTATCAAGTACCCATAGCTGTGAGCTATCAATCTCTAAAAAAATATTTGCTACAAAAGGAAAAAAAATAAGTAAAAGAACAAAAGTCAAGACTAAATATTATGGTAACTTACATAACTCAGTAAGTTTTGAAAGCCAATCTTCTCCACAAGATTTTTCCCAATGAAAAGTAAACATTGGAATATTTAACATGGGTTCTTGGGAAGAAGTAGAAGAGCGTAATTTGAGGAGAGTAATAATTTCCAACCACGACCTGAGGACCTTTGCCGTGCTGATTCTACCTTTATAAAAATTATGAATTTTACAGAATTCCTCCTGCAAATCAGAGTCTTTTAGAACTGAGGGTGAATAAGTTAGAGGTTTTTTCGATATCTGGATTGGAATTGATTTCATTGGTAGAGAAGCTTTCAAAGTGGTCAAAGTAGGTAATTTAGGAGGTGATGGGCATTGCTTCTTAGAAATGAAGGAATTCGGTGATGAGCTGTTTGAATCATCATCTTTATCAAACATGTTTTCATGTCTTGAAGAAGATTTTAAATTTTTCTTTTTTTGATGAACAAGCATAGCTTCATATTCTGACAGTTCATCATCGCTATTTTCATTGCTCTTTTCATCATCTTCATCAGGGAGAGGGCATTTATGGATGGAACAATCTACAGCAGGTGAGTTTCTGGTACAAAATATCAAAAGAAAGATAAAAAGTACAATATTTAAGCAATAAAAGAGATATATGATTGAATTTTAAAGATAAAAGAATAACAATAAAAAAAAGGAAACAAGAATATACTCATTATCAAAGCATTTGCTTTTTTTTTGAGATTTATTATTTTATACATCGGAAAATTCATTAGCAGAAGCCGGTTTAATATGCCGAACAAAATAGGAGCCTTGGGATAATCTCTTATCTTGGAGCGGATAACAGGTGTTTCAAGATTTTCCTTAGAAGTTGAAGCATGAGTTAAATCTGATGGTTCATCTGTCTCATCATCATCCCTAATGACAATGATTTCATCAGGAGGAATCATACCCTCCTTGTAAGCTACAAATATATATGAAGAAAAAAAATATTAGTAATCTTATCTAGTAATTTAAAAGGAGACAAAAAAGGTGAAGAACATACATTTTTCAAGGCTTTTCACATATTGGAGTAAGTCATTACAAGGGTTAGATAAATATGAAGGAGAAGGATTATTGTTAAGGATCTTGACAAGTTCTTCTGTTTTATCTCTAGCCAATTCAAGTAAATTGCAATACTGAACTCTCGTTATTTCCTGCCTCTCATTGCTAAGTACAGGAGGGTTAGGTGCCATGCCATGTGGCAGACATGGTGCAAGCTCAAAAGCTTCAAAGCAAGTATCAATCAGAGAGTGGGATGAAACACATTCCGGTGCTGGAAAATCAATTTTTTAAAAAAAAGATATAGAACATAAGTGAAATATATAAATTAAGAGAGAGGAACATGATATACATACAAAGTGGAGGTGTAGGAATTTGTATACTAGACATATTGATTAATGAATATTAAAAAAAAGTATTCGATATCAAAAAATTATGATTTAATATGATGAATAATTAAAAGAAACTCTATTCTAGAAAATTGAAGTTGATAATTTAATAGGATAAAAAATTGAATAAGATTAAAATTAAAGTGAGGATGAAAGAAACAGAAAACATAAAGAGGGGGATTTTATATTATTTGAGCTTTTTTTAACATGTATTATTCATAGTGGGGTAAACTGAGTAACATGCTAAATCACAATCTGTTTATATTGAAGCAAAATTTGATGTAGCTAACAGAAAATACTAATAATTCTTTGGGGACTTTTAGTGTGAAAAACAAATAATAACAAATGTATATCCCATATGCAAATTGCCACGGGTAAATACAAAATTTTTTAAGTTAGAATTTACTCCTAAACAATGGAGATACACTTAATTAGTATATTATATGAAAAAAAAGGATAATCCTTTATGAATATTTGTTAAATTTACTTTCAGATGACAATGCGAGATTCAAATATATACTGATATGCCTCATCAAACAAGAAATGAATTATAAATATAAAATTGGTAACATTAAAATTTAAGATAAGAATTTGTTTTTTAAGTGACAGGAGGAGTGTCAGGCTAGGGTGTGGGCACCGTGACCAAACCATTGATAAACTTGGATACAACTAAGGGAAAAAAAAATTGAATAGTTTTATTTTACAATATATCTTAGTCTGCACAAGATATTGCATTGTTGTCCCTAACTATACCAATATTGTTACTGTTCAAAAGTTATAGGACTACTAAGTTGAAAAAATATTATTATGAATCACCCAATGAAATACCTTAAGCAACATTCAAAATTATTAAAATAATAATATTCAATTTGAGATTTGGATTAGCTAATTTTTCATAACTTACCACAGTTTTGATTAATATAATAAAACTTGAAAAAATTGTTGAGATAACCTAGAAATGGGTGCAAGAAAATGATGAAACATATGACTTGAAACTTAACTCATACACTATTGATAAACTTCATGGATCCTGATTAATTTCTATTGAAATTAATTTTGAGACTGAAATATTTAATTTTAGCTATGACCAAGTACTGTAAGTGCCATGGTTTGTATTCAATATATTGGTGTTGAAATTAATTTTGATAGGAATCAACAAGTATCATATGGAACCATGCATGAAACCCTGACAGAAACCATCAAATTTATGAGGCAATGAACCTCATAATTTCGATCGAAATTAATGTAGACCCCTGCATATTGAATACAAGCCATCTCACATGGACTACACAGACATAGATAAAATTCAACATGCATGGCTTAAAATTAATTTTGATCAAAATTAACCAAGGCATTAAAACATCAATTTTTATATGGTGTACTTGATCAAACCAGTTAATCTAACTGCTTAGCTTACCTATACTTATAGGTATTTTATGCATAGTCCATGTCCATATTAATTTTGATCTAAATTAATGTTGACTAATACATAATGAATACATGCTATGCCACTTACACTTGCCAGGCATAGCTACCATTAAATATGCCAGTATCAAAAATTAATTTTGATTGAAATTAATGAGCATGATAATCATGAATTTCTGGAGTCAACTGCTAATTTGTTTGCATGGTGCCTTGCCAACATTAATTTCGATCGAAATTACTTTTGATACTGGCATATTGCATGTAGCTATGCCTGGAAAGTGTAAGTGGCATAGTGTGTATTCATTATGTATTGGTCAACATTAATTTCAATCGAATTTAATATTGACATTTGCATATTGAACCCAAGCCAGCAAACAGCCCAAAAGATTCTTCATAAAACTGCCCATTAATTTCGATCGAAATTAAGGCTGACCATATACATATTGAATGGTAGTTATATCTGGTCTGAGTAAGTGGAGATTACTTATATTCAATATGTATTGGTCAACATTAATTTTGATCAAAATTAATGAGCATTTTGATCAAAAGTAATGAGCATTTTGATGATGAACTTTTTCAGTCAGTTAGTTGTTTCAATGCATAATGGCATGCCAACATTAATTTTGATCAAAATTAATGTGGAAGTGATATAATGCTTTTTTGAATGACATGTAAAGGACAGCAAGTATTTTTAAGTATTGAAATTTACTATACATGTTTAGAGTAAAGATAAAATTTACATATCCATATTAATTTCTATAAAAATTAATGTTGACCAATACATAATAAATAGTAAATATGCCTGGCTAGTGTAAGTGGCATAGCTTTTTTTCAATCTGCACTTGGCAACATTAATTTCAATCAAAATTAAGGTTCATGATTATCATCAATTTATGCAGTCAGTTTCTTACTGTTATGCATGGTAACATGTCAACATTAATTTTAATAAAAATTGAATTTGACATGCCACCAAGCATTTTTCTGTAAGATGAAAAGTAGGGCCCTCTATTCTTAAGTAAACACATTACAATGCATATTGAGCATGTATATATCATTTACACATTAATATTAATTTCAATCAAAATTAATTTTGACCAATAAACATTGAACACAAGCTTTACAACTCACACACACCAGATATAACTACCATTCAATATGTGTATGGTCAACACTAATTTCGATTGAAATTAATGAGCAGTTTTATGAAGAATTTTTTGGGTCGTTTGCTGGTTTGGGTTCAATATGCAAATGTCAATATTAAATTCTATTGAAATTAATGTTGACCAATACGTAATGAATACACACTATGCCACTTACACTTTCCAGGAAAAGACACCATGCAATATGCCAGTATCAAAAGTAATTTTGATCAAAATTAATGTTGGCAAGGCACCATGCATAAAAATAAGCAGTTGACTCCAGAAATTCATGATTATCATGCTCATTAATTTCGATCAAAATTAATTTTTGATACTGGCATATTTAATGGTAGCTATGCCTGGCAAGTATAAGTGGCATAACGTGTATTCACTATGTATTGGTCAACATTAAATTCGATTGAAATTAATATGGATACATAAATGTGACATAAAGAGGTATGGACCATCAATTTGTTGAAAATACATTTTTATATCTCATACATTATTTGTTTTTCTTAAATAAAATGTTACTCTCTCTCAATATCACTTTATAACATTTACCAAGCTGCTTTGAAAAAAAAAACAGAATACATAAAATTCAATATAAGATAGCTATATTACACAGAAGATCACCGTTATACCTAAGTTATGATGATGTTGATGCTCTATTAATTGATTCCCGAATCTTTACCAGATATATCAGCTCCAACCCCAAGTGACTCACGTTCATTCACAGATAATCCTTGCAAAAATGTTGCTGAATAGCAATTCTTGGGGAGGTATTTGGGAACATTGAAATTACCATTTTGTGCAACTGTCCTTTCTGATGACCGTGAATATGTTTTTAATTCTGATTTTCTTTGATCTGGTGTATGGGCTAAGTCCTTTATCATCTTATCCATTTTTTTAAACAAATCATTGAGTTCAGGATTTCGCCATCCAGGAATAGCTCGGATAGGTGCAGTTGGGGCTGGTGCTGGGCCTTCCTCAATATCAGAGATGCACCTAGTATCATGAAAAAGCACAACAAAACCTGGCACATCACTTCAGAGATCTCTTGCTAACTTGTAGCGTGCACTAGCAATCTGAATTACAACTAAATCAGCTTCATAATTACAAAAAGCAAAGTAAAATAAAAAACTTACCTTGGTCCGATAACGTTTTACTTGTGCCCTTGCCCTCTTTTTGATCTTTTCTCTTCTTGCCCAAACAACCTTATCATCTCCTTCCCCTTATTAACTACCCATTTCTCCATTACACATTGGGTGAACTGAAGCTTTGACTGATCGATTGTATTCAAGGTGGTGAGCCACCTGGTACAGTGGTCGCATACTATGCTTACCATGAATTGATTCCAAGTTGATTCCGAAAAATCACGGCAAGTCCAATCAAAGGTGAATTTCCGAAAACCTTTTTCTTGCAATTCACGCTCTATGTTTCTTTTGACAGAAAGTGGGATCGGTGCTCCTCCTTTTAGTCCTCGAGGCTCAGGTGCTGGAAAAAATTCGGGTAGTCGAATTTTGGATTGCAAGAAGGCTATAGAATTGGTTATCAGAAATTGTTGATCAGCTGCAGAATTGGCATGGTTAGAATATTGGACTTGGGTTAGGACAGTTTGAATGGTTTTTAGTTTGAATTGGCTCCAAGCTTTCCAATTTTTAATCTCCAAAGGTGTTGGGCTCGCAGGATATTTTGATATTTGTGTTGGTCCCCCAAGACAATACTTCAGAAAGTGGTAAATATTTCTATTTAGACTGTCAGAGCTCCTGGGAACATCATTCCTTCTAACTAAGCCTCTTACAGCCCTTAACCCCCATTCTCGTTCATGAGACTCTGCTGAATTGAGTCTGTGGTAATCACTGATACCCATAATGATTGAGGGATTCACTAACAATTCAAATAAGTTAATTAAATTGCTTATATTTCAATAAAAGAATACACTACAAATTTGACTTACCAGCTCCACTTGTGCTTGCTCCTTGGTTAGGCTGAGCATATTATGATTGGTCTCCAAAAAATTCCCTCAATACTTCACTAGCCCAATCTCTTCCTAGCTGATCAGCTTGCTGATCAGCACTTTCAGGAGCAGAAGGATGATTGGGATTAAAATTTCTAGGTTCTGATTGAGACTCTTGGCCTGGATTGGGATTATGTGGTGGGTTAAGATTAGGCGGTACAGATTGAGATGCATCTGGAGGTGGATCAGCAGCAGGTGGTGGTGGAGTATTTCCAGTATTAGTATGTTGAGGTGGAAAAAAATCGGAATCAGTTGGGTCAACAGACATCCCTTCAAAATTATCATCCATAATGAACTGTAATAAAATAAAATAAAATAAAAATAATCAGTTGTTAAAATTTATACCTATCAAAGCTAAAGTAAAAAAAGATACTATGTATATAGTCTTGTTAACGTGTATGTTCTCTTGTCAAAAAATAAAGTGAATAATATATAGCTATCAGCTAAAGTTGGAAGGTCAAACTATTTATAGTAGATAAATGAGCAAGAAGATCATTCATTAAGTAAAAATTTTATCATACTTCTCATTATCAAGATTTTCTTTCTTTCATTCTTACATTTAAGATAAAAATGACTCATTGAAAGCATGGGTTCTCTCGCAATAAAAGCAACCAAAGTAATTTTTCACTGATTTATGATAAGTTAAGTTGGATGCATTGCATTTTTTAATCAAGCATTGAATTATTTCTTTCACCATTTACAAAAATCACCGATCCTACAAATTTCCTGAATCCCAAATTAACACAAAGATGTTAGTCAACAGAAAATAAATTTGATTAATTTTTTCACTCACTACTGTCTGCAGTCCAATGGCAGTGACAACCTCGTCTTTGATTCCAAACATTCCTTTTTTGTGCTCAACAGTAGCTGCATGTCCAATTATTGCATCTTTCTTAATCACAATTTGAGTTGCTTTGGCTACTCTTACTAACCGACAATGCACTTGTGGGAAAAGCTCATAGGGATCCTTTGATGTTTCTTCTGGACGGAGCTCTTTGAAAGGACTTACTATTAAATATATTAGATCATTCTCTTCCTTTGACCTGAAAAGATCATCAATTTGCCCAAACTGGCTATCTTTTCCATAGTAGAATTCAATTGTTGAATTAGCAATGTGTCGATGATAACTAGTAAGCCTCTTTCCATGTATCAATATCCTTGCTACATTTTCAACTACCCAATCCCCACCTTTCTCCAATGGTGTCAAAGCCTGTCTTGAAGTTTCTTTTCGCATTCTTGCCCTTACCCATTTAGTAAATAATGCCATACTTAGATGGATCCATTTGTTTTGTTTATCGAGATCAATATGGATTTTTTTAGTCTCACATTGATCATTATCTTCAGCTTCACCAAGATCTAATACCCTAGACTTCTGATACCAATGTTTGAGCATTGTTAGCGGTATCTCGCCTGTGGTAAATATTAATAAATTAGCACAGCTGAGTTTTTAAATTATTGCTTACAAACATTACATACGTGGATGGTGATTGTTTGGAATTTCAGATAATATATTTTTCACCCGCTCTCCAGACCAAGTAGCTGTACCTGATGGTGGACCAAGACGCTTTATCATTTCAGGATAATGTTGAGTGATATGCATATTTGGCTTTGCATTAATATTCTTCCAACCCTCTTCCAGGCACTCACGATACTCTAACAGAAATTGATCTAGATCTTTAAGCTCATTAGTCTGTATATTTTTTAATGTCAAAAAATTGGTGATTGAGCATAATGTTACAAGTGACTTGAGAAGATAATATTCTCTTGGTTTTGCAGCTGAGGAAGCTGAAGATTCAGATTCTTTAAATTTTTCAAACCAAAGGGGTATAAGTGACAAAGGGAAGTAGAGAGTATACAGCATGTGCCATTCTGCTGCCTTGAGGGATCCTGCCTTTTTAGATCCTACTGATTTTGGAACTCGTGTTAGCCAGGAAGGTATTCTTACTTGATCAATCATCTTCCATACAACCTGTAGCTCTTCTGCCATGATTCGTGGATTACTACTACCTTCATTTTCTTTCTCCTTACCTTTCCTTTTATTTTCTTCATCTCTAGCTGTCTCATTTGATGAGTGAGATCCTTCACTCTGTGATATGCTAATGCTCCTTTGCCTTAAGTTATACAATTAATTCCTACTGTCACTGCTGTGAGACTGTATTGAGGCCAAATCGCTATATGAAGGAATAAATTTGGAGCTGGACGACCTACTCTGGCTTCTTGATTGATTTGTTCCCAATCCTTCATTATCTAGTCCATGATGACTTGATGACTGTCTTGAACTCGTACATCTTTGCCGCTTGTGCTGTCTCGTGTGTCCTGTATCATCATCATCATTATTTGTGGTGCTTAAGCTACTTCTACGTTTTTTCAAATGTTTGTGCAGTGAAGTACCAGAAAAGAAATTGTCATCTTCTTCTCTTACATGCCAATTTTTATCCTTTTCCAGCTTTCTTTCTAGATCTTTTGCTGCATTTTGGATTTGAAAATAGCTTAGACTGTGATCTTTTAGGTTGCCAAGCATATGTGAATGCATAACATCAATTGAGAAATATTCAGTTGGACGCCAATATTCAAGTTTATTCAGCTCACTCCATGGTACCCCATGATTCTGAACAATTGATACACGCTCCCAATGTGACTTATAATTTTTCCACTTTGTTGCCCAGCACATATGATCCTCATGATTCTGTAATGAAAAATTTCCCACATTCTTTTCACTAATTTCATCTTTAGAGATATTACAGAAAGAGCAGAACATTTTTGCAGAGTGACTCGAAAAGCCAGCCAATTTTCTTATTGCAGGAATGTCACCTATCAAAGAGAACAATGCAACTCTTATCTTCCAGCCTCGTGGATAAAGATGTGTCTTTTCAATCAATATGCCATCCCATAGAGTTTTTAGATCATTAACAAGTGGTTTTAGAAGGTGATTAAGCTGTTCACTTGTGGGTTCTGTTGGTCCAGGTATAATAGCATACAAAAAAAGATTTTCCATTTTGTATCTATCTTCTTGAGGTAGGTTCATACACACCATCATAATATTTCCTACAGACTTCTGATGACCTCCAATCCTATTGCTACCAGGCCTAAACCAGTCAACATATAAAGTAAACATTAAGTTGCCTGAAGTTATCGTATATTCATCATCATTGCTATCCAGAGCTGGAGTGGTAATGGGAAAGTTTTTCCAAATTGAACCATCACAAACATCCTTCATCAAATCACACTCTACATGTTCTGCCACAGGGGTTTTCTTCTCAATCAGAAGCTCAAATTTGAACAGTTTGATCTTTTCCTTAAGCCAGTCAATAAAAGAATGGTGATGAAATGTTTTAAGAGATAAGTATTTTACATGTTCTTGATGTTCCTCCATCAAATACAGCCTTTCATCACATTTAACTGCAATTTGTCCTGCTCCAAAAGTTTTTAAATAGCGCTTTGATGATGAAAGAAACAGTTGATTGCAACATAGTATAGATGGTTGAGATTCAGAGTTATACTCATAAAGAGCAAAGCATTTAGGACAGCATGTTTTAGTGAAAAATGATTGATTGAGCTTTAATCGACTAAAAACTGTATCTATTGAGCGTGGGATCAGGCGGACAATGCTATCAGAATCCAGTATTCCACTATCACCTAGAAGTTTGAGCTTCTTAATTTCTTCATCCAAAAATTGAGTACAACCTTCTTTGCTCAAATGATGAATCAGAGAAAGCTTTGCTGCCTGCCACATAATTATTTGGCTATACCGTTCCCCAAGATTTGAGTTTCTAGAGACTGTTGAAGATACTTCTTCCCCCAATAGCAACTGCCCCTATGTAATAAATCATTGAAACATCATAAAGACTTTTATTCTCACATTGAACTATAGATATACAGCTTACTGTTTCTGTGGAGCAGGAACTTTCAATGTTAAGTGGATTTTTGGAAGAAATAACCATCTGGGCCTTCCTATTTCTTTCCTCTTGATGTTTTGCGTAAGAATTAGAGCTTTTGAAAGCCATACCAACTTCAAAGGACCCAGAAGAAGTTTGATACTTTCTATTGACACATCCAAGATCTTGACATTGACATGCATGAAAAAATGGAGGCATTGTAATTGTGATGATTGTAGGAATAAGTTAGCTATTTAAAGTTACCGATTGAAGGTACTCCTTTTTTTGAAAGGCACTAGGTAATATAAGCTACATTTTTTTATCAAAAGAATATGATGGAATATGTGTTGAAATTATTTAAGTTTAAATGTTTAATTTTTAATCAGATAATTTATATATTAATTAAAAGTTATTTGGTCTACTTTATTTGTATTCTGTATACTCTCTGCATTTGTACAACAATGCATGCATCTTTATCAGAATATTTTCTATTATAGAAAAAATTCTATTGTAGGCACAAGCATCTTAATTATTTTTCTATCAAATGCCTTCTGAGTTATATCTAACTACCCTTTAATTATTTGATTTTGATAAAAATTCTTAGTTATGGACTATAAGAAAAGTAATCCATATTTTTAACATAATTATTTAAAAAATTACCCCAAAAATCAAAGTTAAACCCAAAAATAAGGTTAATATTTTGTAAAAAACAATCACAAACATATTTCTTTCACTTTGAAAATTGGTCTGTACTAGGTAGAATTTTCCATAAAGAAAAAATCAAAAATACTCAAATAATAGATGCTACAAAAGTGTAAACCTTAAAGCATTACAAAAAAGCTGAAACCTTGTATAAATTTTCATACATAAATGTGATGAAGTGACACTCTAGTCTATTTATTCAGGTTGAACAAAAATTACTCATTGGAATATGTATTACTATCATATTGGACCAAAAATAATTTTTTGGTAATCAAAAAATGACCATAGCCTCACATTTATCAAATTATTTTTGTGGAAGAATTTTTTGAAAAGAAAAAAAAATCCGTTTCTCAAATGAGTCTGCTTTTATCACATAATCATTCTCTTCATTTTATACCATTCCTTTTGAGTTCAAATTGCATATAAAAATATAATTTATGCATATTATAATGCCATAAAGTTGAAAAATTTTTATTCTTAATTTTTGTGATATTTCTCCTTAAATCAACTTTGATCATAAAGTTTTGGAGCTCAAAAATTTATCCTTCCTCTTTGTTTAATTTAATTGAACACTTTCTTAATCTTATTCTTTATGAACCCAAGTAGCTCTTACTTTCCTCATGGAAACCTGCCCACAAACACACGAACACTTAATAGAATTTTTAATGAGACTTTGCCTCCATTCAATTCTCACTTTTGTAGATCTATACACAATTTTTGTCGTTCACTTTTGGATATGTCACCAGAATCAAATGGATGGAAACAAAACCATACTGAAGAGCAATTAGACAGATTTTCATCATTTGACATGAATTCTTGCAACATCGCCTTTGAACTACCTCATCCAGAATCAAATTCAGCGGTTTCGGAAAAGTTTCCACCAATTTTCGGTGAATCTTTTATTGAGCACCTTTGCATGTGCGGTTTCCCAGGATAAACTTTTGCTTGGAACCTAGATTGGTTTGACAAATGGAACCAGGTCTTGGAAAATATTCTCATTAAACACTGGGACAATGCCTTAAAAACCAATAATTTGATTGCATATCCAATTGACTCAACTCAAATTAGCTTCTCAAATCAAATGGGAGTTCTTCACCGTTGGTTTTTAGGTCATGCTGATAAATTAAGACTTGGGAAGGATTCTCATAGCTCTCAAGAAATAATCAAAGTGAGAAAGCATAAATATAGAATAAAAAAAAAGTATGAAAATCCCCTTTTTTTCAACCGTTTTTATTTATGACCTTTATTTCAAATAACAAAGACTCTTAGAATTCAGTTAACCAAACTAAACTTCTTAAACAACTTCCACATTGCAAAACTTATCACAACCTTTTCACAAAAATCAAGTGTTGTTCAGACACCGAAATTGATAATGATGGATCGTTAAGACGTATCTTAATGCAATGGAGTCTGATGATTTTTCTAAAGTTGCACAATATCTTGACCATTAACACTTTGATATTCGAGATACTTCAACCTACTCTGGAAGTGTGCTAAAGGACTTAGCCTTGTACAAAAGAATCAGTTTGGTTTCAACATTATCCCCTAACCTTAATCCTTCTCATGTCCCCTGGGGTTTGCCGAATGACTGTTATTCTCCCTTATATCTTGCATCTCTAAATCCTCAACAACTCAGACTTTTCAATCCTCAAAATCCAATAAATTTACCTGCTCTCCTTGAAATTCTTTCTTCCTCTAATGTGAGTGATTGACAAACTCCCTTAATAATAGGTTTGCACACTCATACTCCTCATTTCCACTGTTTGGGACACTTAGCCTTGAAAACAAAAACATAATTTTAATGATTACTACTATCATTAAAATTTATAGAAATGAAATTTGGCTTACATTTTTAGCTCCATTTTTTTCCTTTGAATCTTATACATGCTGAATTCTATACTTCCTTGTACAAAATAATTCAAAACATTTACTTCATTTTGCTGCCCCATTCTATACAGCCGATCAACAGCCTGCTGCTCAACTGCTGGATTCCAATTTGGCTCCTATTTCAACATTGAACATATAAAAAATTTAATATTTTTGTTCTTAATATGAAATAAAAGACATTGAGCTCATCATTATATATACATTTTGAGCACACCTGAGATCTATACCCACTCCTGCAGCCTGAATCGTTCCAACCAAAACTTGGCAATTTTTATTAAAATGGAATTCATGCATATTTTTGTCTCGCTTTGTCCTGCTGAGTTCACCTGTAAGCTGGGTATACCTAATATTGTGGTCATCTAAAGCCATTTTTATTCTATTTTGAAATATTAGAAAATTATTTTTAATAAGCCAACACAATTTTGTAAAACAATTCATTATAGAATCACTTACATCTGCAAAAAGTCTGCAAATTTGGAGAATATAACAGCTTTTGGAAAATTTATACCCCTTTCACCAGACAAAAAGTTTTTTAAGTGGCCTATAAGATGACAAATCTTTGCGGAATGCTTCCAGGTGAAATCAAAAGTTGGAGTTTCATCCAGATTTTTGTAGATTGGATGGTTGCAGAATTTTCTTAAAATCATCAGCTCTCTTAGAAACTCAGATGAGTCCCAAGGGATGTCAGTGCTTCTGGAGGGCCCATATTGCTCAGTGAATCCTTCTTGAAACACATCAAGTTTAGACCTCCATGGATCTGCTAATTGAACCAATATCCCCCTTTGAATCTTTTTTGGAAGAGAAAAAATTGCATCCTTTGTTCTACGTAGGCTTATGACTTTCATTAAGTGATTGATTGATTTAATAGAATTAGCCTTTCCTTTTTTCAAACCTGGAAAAAGGAAATTCTTCCATAACCAGTCTTCTTGCCACTTTTTGATTCTAAGAAAAAATATGAGACTTTGAAGGTCAGTGGGCCTTTTCTGAAGTGGAGTTCCAGTCAAGCATAGTCGGTGTTGGGATTCCAAGTCAAATATTGTTTGAGCCCTCTGCGAGTAAGGATTTTTAATGTAACTAAAAGAATATTTTTAAAAATTGATTATAAAAATTAAGTTTTAAGTTTTAGATATAGAAATGGGAACTAACTGAGCTTCATCTAAAACAACTCTATACCAAAAGAGCTTTTGAGTCAGCAGTATCTTTTTTTGGCTTTGATTTTTTGACATTGTTGGGCTAGCTGTTTCATAGGTCATTAAAACAATAGCAGTGTCCTGTAGCTCATTGACATTAGTATTTTGACAATCCTTCCCATAAAGAACCTTGAAAGGAAGCGCATTATCTTCAAAGTGCACACTTATTTCATTGATCCAATTCGATAGTGTTGCCAGGGGGCATATAATCAGTGTGGCTGAACTCCGATTAATACCTTCTTGATTTTCCGATACCTGGAATTGTCTTGCTTCACTTTTAGTTGCACTTATAAGAGAAAGAGTTGAAAGCGTCTTTCCCAAACCCATATCATCAGCAAGTATTGACCCATTTCCTTCAGGGGTTAATTGATTGTTAGGAAACTGATCTTTATAGTCATCGAATCCAGTTCTAAGCCAATGGTTGTCCTGGTGCCTCCACATGATATCCGACTTTTCCTTTAACATTCGTTCATTTTCAATCATAAAATTTATTGCTTGAAGTTGATGTGTTTTGAGAACTGTTTTGATTCCTCGGATAAGTTGATCAGCTTTCCAATCTTGAGTACTCTGAGATATTTGGAAAGAGCCTTCAAAAATTACATGCGGGATATTAAAAAAGATAGTGGAGTCGTAGTTCAGGATCAGACATAAATCTATTTGAGCAGAAGAAAATGCTTCTTTAGCAAGACTGATTAGTGTACTTGAAGAAAAGAGGCATCCCCAAAGTTGATACTGATTACCAAAAACTGGAACCAAGCATGAAAATAGAAAGGCTTCATAGGATTCAAGGCACTTCTTTGGTTTAAATGGTGAGATCCAGACCCAATGTCACCCAATAGTGGTCCAATTTGCTGACTCTGAACTTGAGAAAGATTACCGACAAGGGTTGGTTTTCTTTCTTCAAATAGTCCAAAAATATGAACATTCAAATGGCCTTGCTGTAAAATTGTGGGGGTTGGTGAGTTTTGAAATCTTGAAATTACATTCATATAAATTTGATCAATCGTTTTTGAGAACTGTCCAACACATCTGAGACTTGACATATTAAGTAATAATAGTATCTGAAGATAGTGGTTGTTAAAAGATGAATTGAAGCAAAAAATGAATAATCAGTTTTGAATAAAACGACAAAATAACTTTTTAGCATATGCTATGCTAAGCTCATAATTCTTTCACATGTATTATTATTATCTTTTTAATAAATATTGGAAGTAAATCAATGATAACTGAAATGAATAATATGGCTTAAAAATAAATCTTGAGCCTATAGAGTAAATTTTGGTTTGTGGAGGAAGAAAAATTTTCTCAATAAAAATGTGCTTTATTGTTACATTATAATCACAAAATAGAATAATTTCACTCTTATTACACTTATTTATGTTTCTGTCTAATAGTTAAATGCTTTAGATGTCAGTTCAAAATCCAAATTGAAACTACTACCTAGAACAATGTCTTGATACTAACATACTTTTTGTAAGTCTTTGGACAGACACTTATGGTGATCTCAATAATATTAAAATTGATTTGAATTGTATGTTTTATCAAATATCTATGTAGTCTAGTGTAATAATTGAGATACTACAGTTTAACCTTCTGTTACCAACTTGGCAAGAAAATATATGTAGATATTCTTAGAACAAATATCAAATTTTGCTTTCCACAAGATGGGAAAGTGAATATTATGATATGTTAAGTGATATGTTCAAGCTTTTCTCAATCTGTGCTCAGCTCAAAATCAAAGTAATCACCAAGCTCCAAAAAACCTGTGATTGATTTCTGTTGAACCTAGGTCTAACTGATTACCAAATCTTTGTCCAATTAATTTAAATCTGGTTTCACAATGAACTCCCAACAGCCTTCCAACAGCTTTCCAACCACTTCCCAACATTTTTAAATGAGGGGTATTGCTAGCAATACCCCCCCATTTTTTCTGTGGCATATCACCTTCACTGCTCAGGTCCTCAAATCCATTTGTATGGCTAGAGGTGAGATCATCTGAGTTTGAAGCAGTGAGTCTGATGTTATTAAATCTCCACTTTGGTTCATATCTCAATTTTTCCTAGGAAACTAGACATTTAAATGAAATTTTGATCTGATCATGAAAAACTGAGAGTGCTTTTCTTAACCATATTGTCAGGGATGAGACACTAGGGAGATTTCTTTCAATTGAATTTTACATTGCACTGAATTTAAGAGTTTCTGTGTTTATTTCTTGCTATCTAGAGTAGAATTTTATAAATAAATTTAATTAGTTTAATTCATATTTTTTAAAATAAAAAAATTCATAAAATTTGAGTCTGTTCCCAATAACAATAGTGTAGTTTTCTGAATTTACTAAAGTGGGATTCTATCTTTGTGTAAAACATCTCTCCAGCTTGGTATGTGGAGTGCTTGGGTTGCTTGCTGATTCTAATCTATGACAAATCAAGTTGTTCTTCTTCTTTGGAGTGAAAATTAGGAGATCTTTTCTTCTTAGATTCAGTCAAAACAAATAAACTCTTATTTAGCTATTATAGTTCAGAAGGTATGACTGAAGTGTGTAATGAAAATATAAGTTGTAATTTAATGAATAGTAGTGGCTATTGTTCCATAGAGTCAGGGTAAAAAAACAGATAAGGAATTAATGAGGCACATCTGGCTTCAGTAGATAATGGTTGAGTAAAAAAAAAGTGGCATGAGGTTTTGAAAATTAATGAAGCTACTCAAGCAACTTTTCTCATTTGATTATATGATAATAAAATAAATTATTTACTAGAGTCTAATTGAGAAACAATTGGGGAATAAGTTGGTAAAACATGCATACCAAAACACTTTACAGAAATGGCTTGAGAGGCTCATATTCATTTGTCTTTATATTACTTAATCTTCTTTTTATTCAACAGTCATGATTGATCATGCCATAATTATTCATTGCAAATAAATTTCTATCTACTTTTGTATAAATTTGGATGCCTGGTTAACTTACTTTGGTATCCATATTCTTATCTATCTAACTGAACACTTGACCTACAAAAATTACTTTTCCATCCTTATCTTTGGCCTTTAATATTATATATCTGACCAGTATAAAAATTTGAACCATTTACTAATTAACTAACTTTGACATCTTTACAGGTAACTTCTTTGAACTTTAAGATTAAGGGGTATGAATGTTATGGGATCTGCAATTTTTGATAAAAAATATTTTTTGCTGGGATCAGACATTAATTGCAGAAGATTCTTATTGAATAGCCCTGGTGCTAATGGATAAGGTTGCACAATAATGCTTTATCCCACCTCTTATACCTCAATTTGCATTCCTAATTCCTGATCCTAAACTCATCGCATCCATGATTGATTTTTCAGCAATTCACATGACATATAATTGTGGATTTTATCCTTATGTCTCTCCTCACTCTATTCTACTTAATTTTTGTGGCAAACAAATAACATTTTTTATCTACACACCTCACCTTATCATTCAGTGGAAATTTCTCATTTCCCTTTCATTGCCTAAGCTTTCTACAAACAAACTTCTCTACAAAAAATATTGAAGAACCTCTCTACTAGGAAGTAAATTCACTCAGCTATGAATGCTATCACTTTAAATTTAGCTGCTGAATCTGATTGTGATATGGGTTTAAAAAACACTATAGCTTATATGTCTTTTCAATGATCTTTATGAAGAAGAGGATCCCAAACCTGTACCAGCTCTCCCCTCCCTTGAATCACAAAACATTTTTTCCAACAGAATATGCTCAGCCATTATGCTGATCACCCTCCAACATTTTGAAGCACAAGCCTTTCAATTTTTTATACTCTCCAAATTTTCAACTTGAGTTCTTTATTCACTTGTTTTGGTGCTTTTGTTTTTTGCATGTTAATTTATATTTTGAATTTATGTTGAATGTCTCCTCTTTGGATGTCTCATTTATTTTCATTCACAAGCTCAACATGGAATTGGAAAATTTTTCACTCTGTACTTTTTTCATTAATCCCTCATATCGTGTTTCTCCTTTCCTCAAACCTCCCGTAAACAATTTTTTTTCACTTATTTTCTTATCTCATCTCTCCAGGTAAGTCAGTTTATTCATTTTATTGATTTTTTTTGTTAATTATAATTTTTCTTGTTTTTTTTCTCTTTTGGGTATCTAAATTTTATAAGTGGTTATTTTTGATTTTAATGGTAAAATTAACCTTTTTTTTCTCTCCCTCTTTTCTTTATTTTTTAGCTCTATCACACTACTCTTCATCCCTCCTTGGCATGTTACTTATTCCCCCTTTCCCTTATTTTACTTTTCTTGTCATTAAAATACATACATTGCACATTTTTTATACTTTTAACTTACTCCATATTCAACTTCCCCCAAATTCCAACATCAATCGTTCTCACTCTATTTTTCCTACTTTTCAATCAAGGTAATTTTCATCTACTTTTTTTCATGCCTGTATGATATCTCTTTTTTTCTATGAAAAATTTATACTTAAATATATGTAGGGCTCTAATCTGGATAACAGTGTACTTATTAAACTCCTCTTGTTGTCATTTACATTATCACTTTTCAAGTTTTTGTAAGATTTTTAAGATCAGATTCAGAATGAGAGTTAGGTTAATTTAAATTTAATTTTCATTTCACAGAAAATTCTTCTGAAGGCTATCTTAAATTTTCAATTAACAGATTTGAATTTGGCAAAGTGGTCTCTGAGAGATTGACCTTTAAAGTTGGGCCTTTTTTCCAAATTTCACTTTATTCATTTCAAGTTTTCATATTTCATAAGTAGAGAATGAGGCTTCTGAAAATTTTATTTGATGATTATCTAGGATTTTATCTTCCAAATCTTAGGATAAATCAATTCTTTCTTGGCCAATAACTTGAAAAAGTTATATTTTTGTGCATTTCAATCCAATCATAAACTAGCCAAGAAAGCTTGAGTTCCCGATTGGACAGATATAAAATGGGTTGAACTCAGTAACAATTATATCTTTTCTTGTAAAGTTATAATCACCTATTGAGGATTTTATAACCAGATCCTTGTAGAAAAATCCAATTCTAATATTCTCACTTTTGGGATTTTCTGTTATATCAATCCTATTACTGGAAGACCATTCCCTTCACCACCTAAAATCAAAAGCCATGGAATATACTTTCAGGATAAAATTTTTTCATGGACTTTTGTTTAGGAGATAAGATTATTGAAGAGATTTGGAATTCTTAAAAAGATCATCATAAAACTACTAAGACACTTCCTAGATTAGAATTTTGCAAAACTTTTACTAATTTCAGATGATCTTTCCAGATCAATCAAGGTTTGATAAACTGGGTAAGTAAGGTTAGGGGGGAAGGGTCAATTTTTAGAAAAACATTAGAGAGAGGTTCTAATATAGTAGTTAAAGGATTTCCAAATTTTTATTTTTATTTCTTTAATTTTTAACTTATCAGTTATTAAAGATAATTAAGCAACTTTAAGTATTGTACCATTGGGCTCCTGAGCTGTATAAAGGTGTTCATTCAAAAATATAATTGTATTATATGAATGAGTTAATAACACCATTATTTTCATCTGTTTTATTTGACTTCATTAATATCTTAAATCATTGGCAGGTAGTTTTTGAGATTCCTTGACTTCTACTTGGTTGATTATCTTTTTTAATTAATTTAGTTAATTATTTATGAGATTAAAATGAAAATTTAGTAATCTTTGCCCCCTCCCAGAGTAAATTGCAGGGAGGGGGTATTGCCAAATTTTCAAATAAGATGTGTAAAAGTTTTGACTTGAAAAAAATTTGGAATGAAATATGAATGAAATAAAAAAAATAGTCATCAAAAATTTTCATTAAGCATTCAATTTTCTCAACAAATTTATGAGCTTTAATGCATTATATCAAAAAACCTTTCTTTTTTGAAACATTTTGAAGTTGATACTTGAGTTTCATCTGATCCAATAGAAAATTGAACTCAAGAGCCTTCTCCTCTTTCTTTATCTTGAATTTCTTCTCCAAGTCATGTGCCTTCTCATCCCTCTGTAAAGAAATCTTGAATTTCTTCTCCTCCAAGTCATGTGCCCCCTCTTTCCTATTCAAAGTTAATTCAAATTTCTTATCCTCAAAGTCTTTTGCCCTATCATAACTGCATAAAGAGAGCTTGTAGTTTTTCTTTTGAAATTTAATAGTATCTCTTGCAGAATCAACTTTACCTAGAGTGAAAAGGAATATTAACAAAAGAAAATAAATGCACACTAAATTATTTAGAGAAATTCTATCAGTTACCAGAATCAAGTTTCTCGAAAAAATCATCAATGGAAGAAAAAGGGATTTGAGAAAAACTATCTCTGTTTTGTTTTCTTTGACTGTTGAAATTGAGAGTAGTTGATGGTCTTTGTTTTTTTTGGAGGTAAAATTTTCCTCTTCATCATCAACGCTAGCTTCAAACTTGTTGCTTGAGGTTCCTGGGTTTCTTCATTAAACTTTTTAGAAATAAAAAAAGAGATGTCAGGCTAAGGTCAAGTACAAGGACTTGAACTAGCTTGAATGGTCAGTTGTCTAGAAGATTTAAATGGTCCTATATGAATACTGTAGTATAAATCCAATAAGTAGTAAAATATAATCAAAATTCAAAGGTCTCAGTAATATAATTCTCACTAGTTTTATATATGGCTTACAATCTTTGTAGTTGGTAGAAAAATAGATTTTATAATTCAGATACTATTCAAAAGTCTTATAAAAGTACTAATTGATATGTATTGTAATTTGTTTGGTTATATTGGTTAATTGTAAATGATAAAGAATGAAGAAATACAACCCAAAAACCTCCTCCTTTTATACACACTGAGTTCCCCAATGATTCCCTTGATGTACCACCCAATACACAGTTAATCACGCCTCTAAACAACTAATAGAAATTCCCATCAACATTCCCAGTGACCCATGACATAATTAGAAGAGTAATAACCGCCAAAATCCTGAAATAATAAGGGAAATCCATCAAAATTAAAGAAAAAGACAAAAAGAGAGTATATGCGTATAAAACAATAATATTAAGGACTAAAGGAGACTTTTTAAGGTTAATAATAGCTTAATAATAAGGGGGATTGACTGTAGAAATAATGGGGCTAATCCTGACATTATACTACGTGAAATTCCCATTCAAAAATAACCAAAATTGACTGAGAAACCACCCAAAAACTTAAAAAAGAGCGTGAGATGTGGGGTAACTACATGCAGTTCTTGGAAGGCGCTTGCACGGGTAAATCCTTGACTAAAATTAGGCGAATTTAAGCGTGGTGATGAAATAAAGTGCCAAGAGTGAGGTTATTAATGAAATTAGTGCATATAAACAAGGTCAATGCATTATTAATTAAGCTAGGACACTAAATAAGCGCCTGTCGCCTATTTTAGTGTGTTTCCCCACAGTGGGCGTAGAATGTGGGGTAATTATAGTGTGAAAAAGCTAACTTTGCTAAAAATGAAGCTATTCACACGGGAAAAAAGCAGGCAGTATGTGGCCAGTACACAGAAGCCATTTCTGGCATAAAAAACACCAAATTTGAAAAGTGTTATTTTTATGCATTTAAATAGCCAAATCAATAGTTCTAAATGAGCCCAATTGATCTGTCAAAGCGCAATTTTGATATTCTCAATTTTATAGCGCATATAGTCAACTTTTAAGTGAAATAAAGCGCATTTCTTGTTTTTTGCATAAAACAATGAATATAACAGCTTTAAGTGTACTTAAAAATTATGTAGCCTTATACTTAAGGTTCTTAAGATTACCCTAACATATTCCAACTTAATATTAAGTACATAAGACCTATAAAAGGTGGATATATGCGTGTATATAAGGTGTTATAATGGCATTTTTTTGTGTATTATCATAATTTTACTTATGTATACTATTTGTGTACTCTTATTTATTATTCCCATGTATAGTTCATGTGTTTAACATAACTTATAAGTACTTTTTACTCAGTCCTGGAGATATACAGGCTGACACTCGCCCACCCAAAAAAAACAATAAAAAAAATGATAAGTTATACATTTTATTTTATTTAATTTGTAATTTTTCAGGTATTCAGAATAAATCTGTAGCATTAAAGATTCAACTTTAAAGAAATAAAACATAATAAAATATTATGAGTACTGGTTTTTTAACCCCTCAGCTGGTTGAACAGAAATTTATTTCTGTTTAAATTTTTTAAGAAGGGTGGATAAATTAGAAATTTCTTTTTCAGGTATCCATTTATCAAATTCATTTGATTTCCCTTTAAATCTTAGTAAATACTCAGTTCCTTTTTCTTTAGTAAGGATTCTTTTCTTGAGTATTTTTTCAATCTCTGCTTTTTCCACAATTTCTTCAGGTTGCTTTTTAGGCCTTCCCCTTCTTTTTGGAAATAAGTCAGGATCATTTGCATGGTAAGGTTTCAATAATGAGATAGGGAAAACTGGATGTTTCCTATCATATGGAGCATATAATATGACTTCCACTGCATTATTCCCAACCATTTTATTTACTACAAAAGGTCCTACAAAGGGATCCTTTAATTTAACATTACCTTGTAAGTTAAAATGTAGTGTTGATATGAGGACTTCATCTCCCTTTTTAAATTCAAATTCTTTATGAGATTTGTCCCACCTTTTCTTTTCATATTCAAATGCTTTTTGGATGCATTCTTCTGCATGCTTTCTACACATTTGTTGCATATGAATAAAGGATTTAGTGCCAGGGTGTATATCCAACCTTGGTAGTTTATTTAAATGATTTACTGGGGTATTTGGTACATATCCCAGCCAGAGTTCAAATGGTTTCTTCTCTGTTACAGAATGAGTTGTGCTGTTATAAGCAAATTCAAGGCCAGGAATTAATGTTACCCAGTCATGTGTGAATTTCTCATTGTCTTTGTATTCTAATCCAAAGGCACAATATCTTCTGATCATGTCTTCTAGAGTTTGTATCATCCTCTCAGCCAGCCCATCAGTTTGTGGATGGTGTGCTGTAGACAATTTTAATTGACAACCTGATACTTCCATCAAAGATGTCCAGAACTCTGAAGTAAATTTAGGATCTCTGTCAGAGATTATGGCTTTGGGGAACCCAGCAGTATTCATCATTTGAGTCCACCATAGTAACGCCAAGTCTTTAGCAGATACCTCTTTATGGGTAGGGATAAACTTACACATTTTTGTTAATCTATCCACTATTACCCAGCAAGAATTGAAACTTTCTTTTCCTGCTAATGGCAAGCCAGTTACAAAATCCATGTTTATAATTTCCCATGGAGCTTTTGGCTGCTCTATTTGTTGTAACAACCCAGCTCTCTTCCCAGTTAATCTTTTAGATTTCTGACAAGAGTCACATGTTTCAATGTATTTTTGTACATCCTCTTTCATGTTTATCCACCAGGCTGTATTTTTAACTCTGGTTAATGTTTTGTTAAAGTCAAAATGACCAGCTAAGATGTCATCATGACAAGTACTCAACATTAACTCTTTCATAGAAGGTGGTATTACTATTACATTGCTTAACTTTTTCCTGTAATATATATATCCATCTTCAATTGATAGTTTACCTTTTTCCAACGCATTTTTATACTTTGGAGGCAAGGTTTTAATTAATGCACTCATGGAGGCATTTGTTGGATCATTAAGAATGGTAGATAGTTTAGACAAATCTTTATCAGATGAATAATTTTCCAATATAGTTTGCATAAACTCTTCTTCTAAATCCACTATATAAATCCCAAATATATGTATAACCTCATTTTCAGGTACATAAGCTGGGTTGTCAGCATCATTTGGCAAAGGACTTCTGGATAATAAATCCACATTTGAATGCAATGTTCCTGCTCTATGAGTGATTGTCATTCTTCCTCTGTACTCTTGTACAGCTAGTTGCCATCTAAACATGTGCCTATTAGGTGTTTTCATGTTTAGTAATGATTTTACTGCACTGCAATCTGTTATAAGTTCAAACTTCTGGTCTTCCAGATAGTAATGAAGTTTCTCCAAAGCCCACACCACGGCTAAACATTCTAGCTGTGTGGCACCATACCTTAATTCTGTCTTTCTTAAGGTTCTGGATATATAACAGATAACTACTTCAGATAATTTTCCATTTATTATCTGTTTTTGCTGTAAAGCAGCACCCAAACCTATGAAACTTGCATCAGTGTACAAGATAAAAGGTAGGGTGAAATCTGGCAGTCCCAATATTGGAGCTGACATTAAACATTCCTTTAATTTGTTAAAGGCGTGCTGTCTTTCATTATTCCAAATGAAAGCTTCATTCTTCCTGATTAATGTTGTTAAAGGGGCTGCAATGGATTGGTAATTTTTAATATATTGTCTATAATATCCACACATACCCAAAAAAATTTGAACCTCTTTTACATTTTTAGGTATCCCAATGTTTTTAATTGCTGCCACTTTATTCTGGTCAACACAAATTTGTAATCCAGATACAACATGTCCAAGTACTTTCAAGGATTGAAATCCAAACTTACATTTCTTTAATGCAATAGTCATATTAATTTCATCCATTTTTTGAAAGACTCTTTTCAGGTGATTTAAATGTTCATCATATGTTTTTGAAAACACTATGATGTCATCAATATAAACCAATAGCCATCCTTCAACCATTTCCTGATGAAAAACACTATCCATCAATTTTTGGAAGACTGAAGGGGCATTCTTTGGGCCAAATGGCATTCTCACATACTTATATATACCCATATGTGTGGTTATTAATAAGTAATTTTGAGAATTTCTTTCCACAGGAATCTGGTGGTAACCCTTGTTCCCATCCAGACAGGAAATATATTTTGCTCCTTGTAAGGTAGCATGGATAGAAGCTATCCTTGGTAGAGGGTAAATATCATCTACTGTATATGTATTCAGAGCTCTATAATCACCGCATAATCTTGCCTTATCTTTTTCATAAGAGATTAATACTGGTGAAATGACACAATACTTAGGTGTTGTGTCCACTTTTTCAACAATACCCATTTCCAACAACAATTTTATATTGTCTTCAATATCTTTCCTTTTTGCAGGAGATGCTGGGTAAGGTTTCTTTTTTAAACTGCCAGGAATATTATCCAGATCACAGCTTAAAGAGATTTTCATCTCATGGTCTTTGACCAATCCTAGTTCATTTGAGCCATGAGCAAATGCCATAGGATATGATTTAATCAATCTCAAAATCTCTTCTTGTTCAATTTTTGAGAGTTGAGGACTGAAAGAGGCCTTTTGGATTTCATTTTCCAATTCACTCACTTCATTGGTGGTTCTTCCACCTTGCAGTTGTTCTTCTCTAGGAGAAATGGTATATACTGAATTTTCAGAACATATTTTGAATTTTCTTTTACCATTCACCCCTATGGTAAAACAACTGTTTGCAGGATCTAGTTTAATGCCAAATTTTGTCAATAAATCATTTCCAATAATAAACCAATCACTACAATTATTATTATCCATTACTACAAATTCACAAACTGCTCTAACATATCCATTATTATATTTAAAGAATACAGCAGTTTTGTATTTGCCAATTGGATTTAATACTGAACCAAAACCCCTCCAGTTCTTTGTCTGAACAGGTTCTAGTTTTTCCTGGTACTTACTATCAAGTTTCATTAATGCATTAAGTGAAACTACACTACCTGCAGCCCCAGTGTCAAGAATGGCATTCATTTCTTTTCCACATATGATAATAGGTGCTCTGATAGGTGTTATTTTGTAAGTATCATGAGATACATCTTTAATTATTTCAGCTTCCTCTATAGAAGTTAAAGATGTGTCTGTATGAGGTATAGCATCATTCAGGAACATTATATCCTGTTCTAATACAAATATCTCATTTTCATCATCACTGTAAGATATGTTACTCTTGCAATCCTCACTGGATTCCACATTCTCATCTTCATGATTACTAGGTTCAGAATTCTGTGAGGTTTCAATAACATTTATTCTTTTCTTACACGTGTGACCTTTAACCCAAGGTTCATTACATTTGTAACAAGTGTTATTTTCTTGTCTCTTAGGGACAAGGGGAGCTGAAGGTTTTTTCTTTTCCACTGGTAACTTACTTGTAGTAGGTTTTACCACGTCAACACTTTGTCTGTAATTACTATACTTGGTTTCATATTTGTGGTTTAATAATATCTCATTGCATATATTAATGAATCCAGAGGTGTCTCTGACAGTTTCAGTTCTAGCAACAATAATGTCTCTAACTGATATAGGCAACTTGTATATTATTTTTTCTTTCCACTCTTCATAATCCATTTTTGGATCCATAGCTTTCATGATTTTTATTAAATTCATTAAGAAGACCATGGGTTTTTCTCCAGCATTTGGATTATATCTGGCCCTTTCATACAGTCTTTGTTGAGTGATTCTAAATTTTGGGCCACCAAATTGCCTTTCAATTAGTGCCTTCCATTCATTCCAGGAGTAATTAATTCCCTCACTCAATACAGATTCAAACCATAATAAGGCCACATCTGTAAATAAAGATATTAACTTTGAAGTAATTTCTTCATCAGGTAATTTGTATGAAAATTTTAAGTTATCAATTCTTTGTATGAATTGTTGCCAATCAGATTTTGAATCCCCATCAAAAGAAGGGTACTGATCTAACTTAGGCCAGTTCTTTTGGCTAGTTTTTGCTTCCCTAACCTGAGGAATATTGAGTAATTCACTTACTTTAGAAAGATGATCATTTATTTCATCTTTTACTGATTTTATATTCTCAGAGCCAATGACACTATGTTCATGTTCCATCATTGGTTTATCCTCAGAGTGTTTCCTAAAAACTGGTACTCTTTCTACATAAGAGGTATTATCCTTTATTGTTTCAGTATTTTTCAAAATGTTAGCTACTTCAATTTCTACTCTTTGTAACCTATCTTTTATTACAGGTACTTGAGTCAAAGTATCATTTACATTTGAAAAAGACAATTTTACACGTCCCTCTATGGTAGCCATAATATTCTGAGAGTGTTCTAATTTATTTTCTAAATTTCTAATCTCAGATTTTAATCTTTTATTCTCATTGATTAATTCATTATTTGAATTTTCAATAATTTTTAATTTATTGGCTGTGGTACTCAATGATTGTGTTAGCTGTAATAATACATTTTCTGTATTAATGTTTGACTCTTTTGAGAACTCTTCCAATTTTTCAATTCTTAATAATAATTTACTTATTATTTTTGATTCCATTGGATTCTCTTTTAAAAAATATTCTATTTTTTCCGTGTCCAATTCAGAAGACTCATTTTCAGGGTCAAGATTTAATTCATTTGATTCCATTTTTATATTAATAGTATTTTCCTGGTGGTCAATAAAACTATTTACATTGTCCTCATGTAAAGACAAGTTTAACATATTCTGTTCAAATGAATAATCTTTTAAATCCTTATCAATAATATCCAATATTTCCTTATCAATCTCATTACCTATAAGTAATTTATTTTCAGGTTGAAATAATTGATCATAAGAAGTTGGATGACTTACCAAGGTCTTATCCCACTTCCCCTGCCTCTCCTTGCCTTTCCCCTGTAAGGGTGACTGCTGGAGCCCTGCTGTTGAGGATTGTTGTAGTTTTGGGCGTACCAATCCCATTTCCATTTGCTTACTGTAATTTTTTGGTCCTCCTCATGGGCTGGAGGTGTTGCTATGGAATTGTTGGGTGCCACTGTTGGTGGTTGAGTCTTTATGTCCACTAGAGCTTGGTTGACCTCTATGAAACCTTGAGCTGCTCTCTTTTCCAGATTGTTGATCTGGTCCACTATATTGTTGACTCTTATTGTCAAGGTGTTCAGTAGGGTGGATAGGGAGTGAACTTGTTCTTGTAAAGTATTTTTTGTTTTCTTTATTGAAACCTGCTTTAAAAGCTTTTCCCTTTCCTCCAGAGACATTGACGGAGTGTTGTTGATTATGGGAGAGTCCTGGCCCTCCATTTGAATGTCCTGTAACAGGTCTTTCAGCTCTAGGTCTTAAGTTATAAGGTTTTACCTTATTACTTACAATGTCATTGTTGTCACACATTTTTACGTGGAATTTAAAGAATTGAAAGTTTAGATATGAAAACTTCAAAAAGGAGTTTTATCAGTATTTATCAATACCACTGAAGACAATTTTATTGCTTACTTATTGGTATGAAGTGAATATTTAAGTGCCAAAAGTCAAATATGCTTTTATGTGGTCACTTGATTTAACTGGTCTACAATATGTAGCCGTGTTTTTATATTCAAAAGAAAACAACTGTCAGTATGATTCTTTCTCAATATTTAATGAATTTTACAAACCAATAAAAGAAAAGATTAAGAGTCCTGTTAAAAGAAAACAATTAATCAGTTTAATTGGTTTATTATCTGCAAAGATCACAAATTTAATTGGTCTATTGACAGACTCCCACTAAGAACAATTATATGTTAAATTAGTGGTAAAAATTTTATCTGCAAAGATCTCAAATTTAATTGGTCTATTGACAGACCCACTAATAACAATTATAAGTTAAATTAGTGGTAAAATTGTTGATTCAATATCACAATTTTATAATATAACAGGGCTTCTTTTTCTGAAATCACTATATAAGTGACCCCAACCTGTTGTAATTATCCAAATATTTCTATAGGGATATTATTTACGTGCACCTTCTCTTGAAAATTTCACTTACAGGATTATAACAGAATTCTTGAGGAAAGGCCCCCAATTGTCAGGCTAAGGTCAAGTACAAGGACTTGAACTAGCTTGAATGGTCAGTTGTCTAGAAGATTTAAATGGTCCTATATGAATACTGTAGTATAAATCCAATAAGTAGTAAAATATAATCAAAATTCAAAGGTCTCAGTAATATAATTCTCACTAGTTTTATATATGGCTTACAATCTTTGTAGTTGGTAGAAAAATAGATTTTATAATTCAGATACTATTCAAAAGTCTTATAAAAGTACTAATTGATATGTATTGTAATTTGTTTGGTTATATTGGTTAATTGTAAATGATAAAGAATGAAGAAATACAACCCAAAAACCTCCTCCTTTTATACACACTGAGTTCCCCAATGATTCCCTTGATGTACCACCCAATACACAGTTAATCACGCCTCTAAACAACTAATAGACATTCCCATCAACATTCCCAGTGACCCATGACATAATTAGAAGAGTAATAACCGCCAAAATCCTGAAATAATAAGGGAAATCCATCAAAATTAAAGAAAAAGACAAAAAGAGAGTATATGCGTATAAAACAATAATATTAAGGACTAAAGGAGACTTTTTAAGGTTAATAATAGCTTAATAATAAGGGGGATTGACTGTAGAAATAATGGGGCTAATCCTGACATTATACTACGTGAAATTCCCATTCAAAAATAACCAAAATTGACTGAGAAACCACCCAAAAACTTAAAAAAGAGCGTGAGATGTGGGGTAACTACATGCAGTTCTTGGCAGGCGCTTGCACGGGTAAATCCTTGACTAAAATTAGGCGAATTTAAGCGTGGTGATGAAATAAAGTGCCAAGAGTGAGGTTATTAATGAAATTAGTGCATATAAACAAGGTCAATGCATTATTAATTAAGCTAGGACACTAAATAAGCGCCTGTCGCCTATTTTAGTGTGTTTCTGTTATAGTGAATGTTAGGTTAGATTAGGTTACACGGCAAGAGTTGTATATAGTGTGCCGCGACCCACTCGTCTGTTCCTCATTCCTACCGGAGAGTGGAACAGGCGAGACTGACTACCCGTGGATTTGGGTACCGGCACAATAGGTCAGTTTAACATTAGTAATAAATATATATTCCTACCGGAGAGTGGAACAGGCGAGACTGACTACCCGTGGATTTGGGTACCGGCACAATAGGTTATGGGCATTTAATCCAGTTCTCTTTGCGCACCAGCTCCATTTTTATTTTTTTGTCCCGCTATTTGTGTTCCGATTTATTATTTCTCTTGCCTGATTCCTTACACCCTCTCCTGTATGGTCACAACTCGATCAGACAGATCAACTCATCAATCTACTCCTTCAGATCAATCATCCGACCTATCATCTGCTCAATCATCAGACTCATCATCTGACTCTTTTACCGACATGCCTGCCTCTACTTCTCAACAGGCTTCTACTTCTCAACAACCACTTCCTACCTCTGACTCTAAAGGTAAATCTCGGGATTCTCCACCTCATGTTCCTGAGGAGCAAGTTCCCAACGATCACTCTGAGCTGGTAAATGCTATACTCCATGGTGACCCCCTTTACAAGACTGTCAAGGAAATCCAACTCTTCAGCAAGAACGGTGTAATCCTGTCTGAAGATGGATCCAACTACAATGCCTGGCACCTCAATATCGAACGAACCCTTGGCACTTTCCTCTTGACTGAAAATTATTTGAAAGGTCCCATTCCCGACACGCTTTTTAATCCCACGATTGATAAACTGGCATTCGAAATAGTTCTTAATTCTGTGGCGGATATTCATAAAGAATCAATTGCTAGAATTCGCCCTGCATATGACGCTTTCTTATTTCTTGTTGACAAATACAACGTCATATCGTGTGGATCAATTGTCAGCGGACTCCTTGAGATGTCTTCGATTGTCTTCACACCAGCCTCCACAGACATTACGACTCATTTCGGAAAACTGCGATCTACATTTGAAACATTAATCCGAAAAGGATATAAGGGGGGTAACGATCAACAACTTGCTGCCTATTTTATGGCGTCCATTGAACCTGGTTCCCAACTTGCGATTTCCATGATAAATCAAATTGATCAACGCCTGAAAAGCTCACCGGATGGTTTGAAGTCGAGAGAAGTTGAAACGCTTGTCACTAACCTTTTCAATGCCACTAATATGAAGAAGCCAATTCCATCGTCGTCCGAAGCTATTGCCATGCATGCGCAACCAGCTCCTTCATTTTACCCCGGTATGCCTGACCTGGCAATTGAAGAAGTTGCTGAAACAAACGCAGCCTGGGTTAATTATAAAGGATCGGGATGTTTTAGATGTGGTAATCCGAATCACTGGAAAGCCTCATGTCCCTTACCTCCTCGTCCGAGTAATCCTCCTCCGATGCGTCAACAATTCCCTCGAACTGGGAAAAGTAATATCAGGGATTTTCACGTTCATTTTGATCCATGGCTGGCATATGGTCCTTTATTTGCACAACTTCAAAATCAACGACAACCATCTGTTCCCAATCAACAAATGGATTCTTATCGGCCAGTCTATCCATCTCGTCAGAATCCTAATGCTGCTAGCTCAACAAATAGAGTTAAAGCTAAATTCACCGATTTGTCACTTGATGATAGCACATCAGAGGAAACATTGCCAACTGCACTTGCAGTTCATTCGACGTCCTGGACCTCAGATGGTGCTTCTGGCCTGTTTGATACAGGTGCGACTGAACATGTAAGTGGAGTTCGAGCTTTGTTTGTTGATTTTCAAGAGCTAACAAATCCCATTCCTCTTATTGTGGCGACGAAATCAGATGAACCAGCACGACTCACAGCGATAGGTTCTATTATGATAAAGGGGATAGATAATGATGATATTAAAGTTTCCAGAGTGTTTTACTGTCCGATCGCCCTGGGTACACTTATATCGGCCTCTTCCTTGATTAGACAGGGTGCTACATTTATGTTTGATTCTTATAATAACGTTTCTGTTTCAAAACACGATAGTCTATTATTTGTCTCTTACTTTACCAATCAACGTAAATGGATTGTAGAGTTAGCATCTCTTGTTGACTGCAATGCAATCCAAATAACTCCACCTTACTCATCAGCGCCGGCTGCTAAGCCCCCTCTTACTCTTGACCCGCCATATCTTGAACATAAGACTCCGTCTATGAAAGAAGATCCTCTTATGTACTGGCATTGCGCACTCGGCCATGTGAGTCTTAGAGTAATCCGAAAACTAATATCTTCCGGAGCAGGATTGGGTCTTCCGACGTCATTACCGGAAGGCGAAGTAGACTGTGAAACATGTAAAATCACGAAAAACATGAATGTGGGGTCACTGCTACCTACTGAAAGGATTCTTGAACCTCTTTCATTAGTAGTTTCGGATGTAATGGGTCCCTTTGAAGTTGAAACTTTCCATGGAGCCCTTTACATAGTTTCCTTCAGAGATGTCTTCACATCTTACTCTGTCAGTGAGTTAATAAAAAGCAAATCAGATGTCTTTGATTGTTTTGTTAGATTCCTAGTTTCGATGGAAAAGAAAACTTCCTATAAAGTCAAAACTTTTCGCTCAGACAATGGAACAGAATATGTAAATGCGCGCTTCTTGAAATTATTGGAACAACGTGGCATTCAATTCGAACATTCCATGCCTTATTTATCACGGCAAAATGGTGTTGCGGAACGTTTCAACAGGACAGTCTCAGACATTGGTCGTTCTGTTTTATATGAAAGCAGACTTGGCAAAAAGTTTTGGGGCGCTGCTTTTCTCTGGGCGGCATATCTTCACAATCGACTTCCAAACACTATCACTGGCAGCAAAACACCCTATGAATCAATGTTTGGAGTAAAACCGCAGATGGATATTATTCGAGTGTTTGGTGATGTAGCTTTTGTTCATATACCAAAGCAAAACAGGCACAAACTTGATGAACGAGGTTGTAAATGTTTTGTTATAGGATATGTAGATGGTGGAAAAGGCTGGCTTTTCTGGGACCCATCCAGAAAAATGGTGATTCAATCTGCTATTGCTACTTTTCCCTCTCTCACTAAACCGCCCACTTCACCTCCATTGTTGCGAGACACTGCGCAGAAGGGCAATCTTGATTATATCCTCAATACGTTAACTCTTGGTGACACTACAGTTGACACATTAATAGAAGACCAAGAAAAAATTGCTTTTACTATACAAAATGAATGTAACGAGTTGTGCCCTTTGGCTCCAAAATCTATTCGTATGGCATTAAAACAGCCAGATGCTCATCTCTGGAAACAGGCATGTGAAGCAGAATTAAGTAGTTTTGCGGATCGGGGTGTCTGGAAGTTGGTAGATCGACCTAAGTCAACTACAGTTTTGGGGGGGCGCTGGGTTCTGGCAGTAAAAAAAGATGGCAAAACAAACTTGCCTATTAAATATAAGGCGCGATTTGTAGCTCAAGGCTTTCGTCAAGAATATGGAAAAAATTTCGATGAGACTTTTGCGCCCACTGCGACATTTACGTCTTTACGCCTTATATTTACACTGGCAGCTCGATTCAACTGGCATTTACATTCCTTTGACGTGGTATCAGCTTATCTGAATGCGCCAATTGATGAAGATGTCTTTATTGAACAACCGGATGGCTTTGTTACTGGCTCTACTGACAAAGTCTACAAATTAAACAAAGCTCTTTATGGAACCAAACAGGCTGCCAGGTGTTGGTGGAAATTCATTTCGTCAAAATTGCGTCAATTAGGTTATCAACCCTCGATGTTTGACTCCTCTGTATACATCTTAAGCAAGGAATCGACTAAGTCTGTGGTATGGATGCATGTTGATGATGGCATAGTCGCTTCGTCATCATTACATGCCTTATCCCAATTACGCCAGGACTTAAGCTCTTGTGTAGATGTCAAATGGCAAACGGAAGTTGATCAAATAGTAGGTATTAAAGTGGAAAAAGTATCTGAAGGTTATATATTCTCACAACATGCACTTGCCTCAAAGATCATTGCTGAACATAATCCCACTAAACAACTCACCACTACACCACTACCGTATAAAGTCCAATTGAAGTCTTCTGATAAATCTAGCCCACCACAAAATTCTACGAAGTTTCTCTCCATTGTGGGGTCTTTAAGTTACCTTGCACAGGGCACAAGACCGGATATATCATTTGCAGTGAATTATTTAGCACGGTTTGCAAGCTACCCTACTTCAGATCATTGGGGAGCGTTACTACATTTGGTTCGATATGTTACAAACACTGCTAATCATTCACTAAAAATTTTTCCGAACATGGCAGAGGATGTTTCTGTAAAAGTTTATGCTGACTCCAGCTGGGGAGGTGAACATGATAGGAGTTCTCATGGCTTTGTGGTAAAAGTGCTAGGTATTCCGATATCCTGGAGTGCAAGACGGCAAAGGATGGTAGCGCCTTCTACTGCCACAGCTGAATACATGGCACTGTCCTTTGGCGTTAAGAATGGATTATGGATAAAAAATTTATTAGAAGATTTTATTAATTTTTCAAAGCCTATTTACTTGTTCTGTGATAATCAAACTACAGTAGGCAACGGTAATGATCGCTCATCTAATAAAGATACTAGACACTGTAAACGTGATTTTTATTTTGTTAATCAACTAATTTTTGATAAAGAGGTTTTATTATCGTGGATTAGAAGTACAGAGCAAATAGCAGATGTTTTCACAAAACCTTTAGGACCTATCAACATTAGAAAGGCACTAAATGACTTGTGTATCTCTTAACTTTCTTTTATTCTTTTCCTCTTTCTTTTCCTCTGTCCATACTATTTCAAGCATTATTTTTTTCTTTCTTTCTTCCTTTTTTTCTCTACAGTCTTTTGGTTGTTTGGTTCTTGCCGTGTGGGGGGGTGTTATAGTGAATGTTAGGTTAGATTAGGTTACACGGCAAGAGTTGTATATAGTGTGCCGCGACCCACTCGTCTGTTCCTCATTCCTACCGGAGAGTGGAACAGGCGAGACTGACTACCCGTGGATTTGGGTACCGGCACAATAGGTCAGTTTAACATTAGTAATAAATATATATTCCTACCGGAGAGTGGAACAGGCGAGACTGACTACCCGTGGATTTGGGTACCGGCACAATAGTTTCCCCACAGTGGGCGTAGAATGTGGGGTAATTATAGTGTGAAAAAGCTAACTTTGCTAAAAATGAAGCTATTCACACGGGAAAAAAGCAGGCAGTATGTGGCCAGTACACAGAAGCCATTTCTGGCATAAAAAACACCAAATTTGAAAAGTGTTATTTTTATGCATTTAAATAGCCAAATCAATAGTTCTAAATGAGCCCAATTGATCTGTCAAAGCGCAATTTTGATATTCTCAATTTTATAGCGCATATAGTCAACTTTTAAGTGAAATAAAGCGCATTTCTTGTTTTTTGCATAAAACAATGAATATAACAGCTTTAAGTGTACTTAAAAATTATGTAGCCTTATACTTAAGGTTCTTAAGATTACCCTAACATATTCCAACTTAATATTAAGTACATAAGACCTATAAAAGGTGGATATATGCGTGTATATAAGGTGTTATAATGGCATTTTTTTGTGTATTATCATAATTTTACTTATGTATACTATTTGTGTACTCTTATTTATTATTCCCATGTATAGTTCATGTGTTTAACATAACTTATAAGTACTTTTTACTCAGTCCTGGAGATATACAGGCTGACAAGAGATGTAAATAAAAAATAAAACTCCTAGACAAGAAATAAAAGCTTTCTGGATTTAGATGGGGTTAGTTTATATTGCCAAAAGGATTTATTAAAAAGATATATTGATTGGTGAATGTCGAATTAGGGGAGGCATGAGTAGAAGAAGAAGAAAAAAGATTTCTTTTGACATCATGTTTGGAGATGTCATCTTCTCCATCCAACATTTTTGCACCATTGACATGGGCTTGCTCTCCAAATATGGAATCCATCTCTTTATAGTAAGGACATAATGAATCATGTTTATTGTTTATAGATTTGATGCTGTTACTGATATCAAGGTCAGTAATACCAAAACCAATGGAAGATGAAAGAGTCTTAGCCTTCTTGTATTTGCCTCAATAGTGCTTGAAGTGTTCAGACATCTGTTTAGGCAAAAGATAAATCCTTCCCTTTGTCTTTTTTTAATTCCTTTGCCATTAGGATATATCAATTGACTTTTGATTCAGGGGGCCATCCTACTCTAGTTGAATTCTCAGTACCAAAACAAGAATCATAATTAGTTTTAATTTGCAGCCAGTTGATATGTATGAGATGATCATCTTTTTTTAGTTGAATGGTCTTTGATTTCTCAGCTGAGTGGGGGGAGAGGGAGCAATGGGATTTGAAGAACTGGGGGAAGGCTTCCTTAAAGATGATCTATGTCAACAAGGCATGTTAAGATATTTGAAGTTGAAAAGGAGAAGAAACAAACAGATGAGATGGGGAGGTGTTCTGAACAGATTGAATGAATAGACAGGATGGGAGTGGGCAGCAAGGTAGGGAGGCTGGCACATCCAGAAAGTTGTCCAAGATGTGGTTATGTAAAATTGAGGATAAAAATATTGGATAGAGGTGAACATTGACACGTAAAGGGTCTAATAACCCAATTATTAGCAAAAATAATTGCAGAAGATAATTGAGACATAATGATTTTTATCAGCAATTAATTTAATTGCGGATCCCTTAACATTGATACCCCCTATTATCTACCTGACCAGTATATAAAATTTGACCATTTACTAATTACCTAACTTCAACATCTTAACAGGCAATTTCTTTGACGTTTAATATTACATACCTGCACAGTATATAAATATTGACCATTTACTAATTATTTAACTTCGACATCTTTACACAAGGGCCTGGCGTTTCCTATCAATTGGTATGGAATGTAAACGTTACTTAAATGACTATATCTCAGTTTTGGATTGACTTTTGTTGTTATGATCAATTTGGAGTTGGGAGTCACTCTATACTCGGATGGTAAATTGGCGATGAGCAGACGTCCCAGCATATACTCAAAATTAAATCCATGGTTTTCAAAATTTTCGCACTCAATTTCTGTTAGTGGTTGCTTCATTTCCCATTGAGAAAGATTCTGGTATATTGTATTGATATGTTCTAAGAAGATATTTTTTTTCTTTCCCTTAATGATATTTGATCCTTCCATAATATACAACAGAAAAAGTTGTCGATGGGACTTTGAATTTACGGCAGCAAATATTGGTTGTGAGGATGGGTTAAATCTTGACTTTTTAGCTAGTAATTTTATCAATTCTACTTCTTTTGTAGCATCTAACCATTGTCTTATTAGAACACATAATTTCTCGTAAAAGTTACGTTTTTCTTTAACTGAAGAAATCTTCGGACCGAGATCTTCAAAGACTCGTTCTACATATTTGGCACAACGAAGAGCTAAAGTGACACAAATACCATCGCCCATTAAAAACAATGTTTCAAAATAAACTCTCAAATAAAAAAAGTAATTGGCGTCATTCGATGCTCCAGAAACTGAAATACTTTCAAGTCCACGTGAAATGAACTGCAAATCTTGAAACAGCAACATTTGAGCCATTTTTATTTCAGTAATCGGAATTTCACGTATAGGAGAAGAAAGGAAAAAATTTTCTATTCCTCGATAATAAAGTTCATATATCTCAAAAGGACCTCTTTGACGAGCGAGAGAAGCGGTGGGCGGTGTAGAGGTGAGAGTTTTATCTGATAAGTGATATATTAACATTGTATGTTGTTGAAGATGTAGGACATTTTCATCACTTGATTGTGTTGTTATTTTCTTGCTCCACTCTGGCAAAGGATTTTCTAAAATATTGTGCTTTTTCGCTTTAAACATTTTGGTTGCGGGTTCTAAAGGGATAAATTTTTCCATATGAGGGAAAATGGATCGCTCACGTGCCTTCCTATAACTTTTATTAGCGACTTCCTGTTCTTCTGCGGTGTACGGCTCCTTAATAGGAGAATGAGAATGCTTTTGATGAGGGAAATTACTTTCAATCTGAGGGGAACCGTCATGTGATTCTGCCAGATCCTTGGCTTGCTTAAAAAGATTTATAGCTTCGTTTTGATTATTTGATTGATAATGTGTAAAACGCATATTTTCTGCTAAGATTTTAGAGCTACTGCAAAAGTTTGCTTGCGCTGACTGACAGAAATTGGGAACCTAGTTTACTTTTTTAGTTTCTCATCCATCCGATTGAAAAAAAACTAACTAACCTGTTGAGCATGTGCAAAATTTTCGTAGCAGTGAATCAGGTTTTGTTGTGGCACTCCTGGAGGAAGAAGATTTGTTGAGACCATTGGGCTGGATGGTCCTGCTGAACTATCGATGCCCATTGGGAAGTAGTACGCATTGTATTCATGCTTGGAACAGAATCAATTTAAATGTGTGTCGGTTAAAAGAACCATCCTTTGAGCTGTAAATACTTGTAGGTGACTTACAGAATGATCTCTTAAGTGGAAATAGGGAAAATTCAAGGTTTTTGCTTTTTTCAATGCAGGACTTGAACTTTTTTCGTTGGCCGAATTTATCTCACCAACCTCCAAAGGCCGCTTTGCATCCTGGTGCCAATCACTCTTTGAACAGCCAATGTACAAATCAAGATCAATATCAGGCTCTTTTTTAATTAAATTTATAGTTCCAGTAGGTTGCAAATAGCCATCGGATATTTGGAATAGGTATAGGAGAAATATAAAACAAAAAAAATTGAACATGATGTGATGTAGATAGATTTATGCTTAACTCAACACTTCATCGATCTTCTTGTGAGATAGGTAAACGATTGATGCACTGTCACTACAATAAACACTACAATAAATATTCGTTTCGCCTTGGGGCGCAACAATGTCGCAACGATTACGAAACAGTTATGTAACAATTATTTTTGGCGCTTAAAGGTCTTAGGTTAAATTGCTCTTCCCCCACCCCTCCTGTGCCCTCATTCCTGTACCTAGTCCCATTAGTGCTTACCTTCATGCTCCTTGCTGAGTGAGATTGTATGATAATAAAAAAATAAAAAATAAAAAAAGGTCTTAGGTGGGCCTTAAGTGCAAAAAACAATTGTCTTGTAAGAGCATCCGCAGCCGTTTCAGCAAATATTCAGTAGCTATATGCATTTTACTGGCGCCATTTGTTACTTAATTGCAATATTCATCAGCCATATGCAAATTCTTTAACTAAACATGCGTTAAAAAAATATTCATCAATCGTGTAATTCATTCAATAACTACTAGCACACATCCATTTCACACTTCAACTCATACAAACACATCTCCAATAACATGACACTACAATTCATGCACATTATAGATGAACTAAAATCTATTGAAGAAGAAGAAATCATATTTAGAGAGCTTTTAGAGTCAATGAATTCAAGTAATAAAGCCCACAAAAAACATTTATTAATCACAATCACATTGATTGACATCACCAGCTGATGAAAGACTACTGTAATACAAATAGTGCCTAAAACTCAACCATGTTTCACTGCCATTTTTTCATTGGAAAAACTCTATTTCTTTAAATTTCTAACAATATATAGCTACATAATAGGGCGTGTCAGTTCTGGCAAATCTGCACTTAACTTAAGTGTGGATTTCAACCCAAATCAGCACTTACAAAACAGCACTTAAATTTTGCAAAAAAGTAACTTATTTCACAAATGGGTGTCATTTATGACCTCAAATCAGCACTTTTTTGTGATTTTTTTTCACAATCACATGCTGGCCACATCATCCCTTCCTTGTGTCACCGGACAACCTATGCACAAGGTTGAGGGTGTTCCTGGAAGTGAGATGGAGAAAGGAGTTAAGAAACTTTGTCGAGACACAGAGGAAATGTTCAAGGAAGTGATTCAAAGATGACTTGAAGGAAGAACTACTGCTTCGAGATATGTTCAAGGAGAATTCTAATATAATTTAAAGGTAATATTAAATTTCTTAAAATCTCACAAAGGGTTGGAAACTCAATAATCAAAGATTTAGGATTTAGAAATGATTACTGAGAAAATAAGAAAAGATACAATAATAATGATTTAACCTAAAGCTTTACCACTATTAACTATATATACTTTTTATAATTTAATTCTAAAGAATTTCGAACCAAAAACCCAACCCCTTTTATATCCTTTACTCCTCCTTGCATTGACCTCATACCCATCCACTATTCCGCACACCACAGACCATTAAAAAATACATCCATTACACCTGGACCCTCCTCGCTAACATCTGTTAACCCTTTAATCCTCCACTATCCATTCCGTCCATGCTTACTACCCCTTTTAATAATCCACAGATATTTAATAAACATTTTAGTGCATCATTACATTGACTATTGCGCTGTGCGTCGCTTTATGAGGAAAAGACTGTGACACATTATTGAGAGATTGACTAATTTAGATTTAGAGTTTAGACTAGCGCAGTTGAATAGTGAGTACACAAAGGAAAGTTGCAGTTGCTATGTAGAATTGCTTTCTGCACTTCGAGTATGGATTTAGACTTCTATTTTATTGATTTAATGAGCTACTTTTGCCTCGAGTGTCACGTGGCGCATGACACCTTGCCCATACAATCCCTGTCACATGTGACACACTGATCTACATCCCTTCCTCCATCCTCACTGAGATTTCAAACATTTTATTGTGACATTCTAACTAGGCATGTTTTTCCCATTGTTTTTTTCAACTTCTTTCTTAATCTCTTTTCTTGTAACATACCAGTATCATAATGCCTGCCCAAAAATACAACACTCAAAAGGTATCTCAAAAAAATTATTCATCACAAAAGTCTCCTTGTAATGCTAGCCCCTCACCTGAGAAACCAAAGTCTGGAGAGCTAAAAAAGGATGGTTATCTTGTCATTGTCCAATTCCTCAAAATAAAATTGAATTATGATGCATGTTTTCAATGTGAGAGATCCACCCCCATTGGACATCCACCTTCACCAAAGGTAAATGGCTTCTTGTTGATGGCAAATGAAGTAAAGAAACAAAGGAAAGGGAGAATCAACATAAATACTAAGCAAATATAGGGGAGGTTCAAAAGTTATCAATCAAAATATAAAAAGGCTCGTTTTTCTTCCACTTTGACTGGATTTTGTGTTGATGATGATGATTTAGAGATTGGAATTACTACTGTTTCTGAAAAGCTCAATGACATTTGTCCTTACTATGAAGAAATGGATATTCTTTTTGGTTTCTGAGTTGATGTAAACGCTTTGTTTCTACACAATACTACTGAAAATATACCTTCTGAATCCAAACCTTCCTATAATCCTCCTGAAACACCTTTAGTTGAAGGAGATAAATTCCCTGAAGGTTCCCACCATAGTTCAGCCAAAGAGAATCCTGACTATCAAGCAGAACAATTATTTTGGAGCAGATCTGAGTCCTCTGAGCCCCAAATGTTTGAAGTATGTTTACTTTTTCTTTTTTCATAAATTCTTCTCTAAACTTTTCTTTTTTTATCTTTCTTTCTTTTTTTTTCTAGTCTCCTCCTACGCCTACTCAAATTCAAATTCCAAAACAAATTATCAATCCCAGAAATGAGAATCACGCTTTGGAAGCTGCTTTAGATGAACTTCCTGAACACTCTAGCTCAAATTACAAACTTAAGTGTCAAGCCTCAACATCAATGAACTTGAACCACCTTTTAAAACATGGTTATAATTCATCCAGCTCTTTGGCTTCCCTTTATGATTCTTTTGAGAAAAAAAATATAAGTAAGAATATTTCACTATATTTTTTATTCAATATCTTATTTTTTCATTTCTCTTTTTGTAGAAAAATCCTGTATTACAAAAAATTCCCTTGAATTTGTGAAGATGAATTTTGATCATATGCTAATGAAAGATCAAAGGGCCTTAGATTTGATGGAAATTTTTTTTGCTTCAATCTAATTTTGAAAAGGCCATATTTGAGGCAGAGGAGATGTAAAGAGCTCATCTTTACTCAGAGAAATGAAAAAACTGTGAATTTCAAAGAGAAATGGCAAGTTGTGAATTGGAAAGGCAAGAAAATTTTAAAAAAAAGAATCTATTACTGAATGTATAAAAATGGCCAGACTTATGAGAACATTAAAAAATTACTTAATTTTTTTAATTTAATAATTGTTATTTCAGGTATTAGTTACTTTTAATCTTATCATAAATAGTTATATCATCTTATTCTGAGTTTCTTGAAAAGTGGTATAGTTGCAATGGACAGTGTAGATTGTAAGAGAAAGAGGAACCCATAAAGTGGCATAGTTGAAAGGCAAGGGGAATACTTGTTAAATGTATAAAAGTAGTTTTATTTCAAGACTCAAAGTAATAATATCTCCTGAGGGAGGAACTCAATGGTGTAGTTCAATTTATTACTGAGTAACTGAATTATCTTTATTATGCTTTTTTGTGGGAAAATCAGGATAAGTCTTTCTAGCTTGATTGGATTGAGCATATTTCTTGTAAAAATAAGGTTACTGGTGCAATTACGCTGAAAGAAAGATGTAAAATATCCATGAGACCCTATCCTATTCTTTATATGATGTGATATTATAAATAATAACTTATATTCAACATTGTTTTAGTTCTGAAATTAAAAAATATATAATTATATAGAAAAGAAAAGAAAGACCCAAAAAAAAAACCAGCAAATATTTATTAAGGCATAAGGTCTACAAATAATTAAACCAACATTTTCAGTATCTCAACAAAATTTTTTATTTAAAATAAATAAAAATTTGTCCTGGTTGGGCTTAATATAATTCTTAAATGAAAAAAATTAAATAAAAGAAAAAGAAAAATGAAATAAAAGAAAAGAAAAAAACAAAAAAAACTTCAGCAACTTTTTATAAAAGCATAAGGTCTACAACTAATTAAATCAAAATGCAGAGTATCTTAAGGGAACAAGTCTCTTCCATTTCAAGTGACTTGTGCCAAGTTTTTGCCCCAGCAGAAGCAAGTCTGCTAGGGCAACCATGTAATTTTTTTACCCCAGAAGACTCTATTCTTCTGTGGCAAGCTTAAATGCTGCTAATTGGCGCATGTCACTTGAAAACACAGAGACTTGCACCCTTAAGATACTCTGCTTGTTGGTTTAATTAGTTGTAGAACTTATGCTACCATAAAAAGTTGCTGACAATTTTTTGTTTTTATCTTTTCTTTTCTTTTATTTCTTTTATTTCTTTTCTTTTATTTAATTTTTTTTATTTCAAAATTATATTAAAACCTACCAGGAAAAATTTGTATTGATTTTAAATACAAAATTATGTTGAGATACTGAGAATTTTGGTTTAATTAGTTGTAGACCTTATGCCATCATAAAAATTTGCTGTTTTTGTTGATTTTTTCTTCTCTTTTCTATATAATTGAATTTTTTTATTTCAGAACTAGATTATCTAAATGAGTGGACAAAGGCAAAATTGTTGACCAAAAAAAGCTTCTCAAATGCAAATGTCTGGTAAAATTTGGAAGGATGATGTTGGTTCTGACTTTTAAAAGGTTTGGTATAAGGAGCATTTACTTCTGGAGGGATTTGGAATTAATGAGCCATTACCCTCATCATGTCCTGCATCACACAACACAGGCACCTACTTAATTTCACATGTCTCAAAAAGGCCTTCAGTTATTCAACCTAAAAATAAAAATATTCATCTTGTTATAGTGAATTCATTCTAACTAAAGGAATTGGCTGAACTTGGTAAACTAGAGGATGCTAAGAAATGCTGCAGGTACATTAAATTATTGAGACACCAGATCAAGATTAATGGTGCTCATCTAGAAGAAGGGGGAGAGGGGAATATGTTTGCTTATAGAGAATGGTTAGGGAGTCAACATTTATTTGATATAAGTAAGTTACAAATTTTAAATTTCCAAATTCAAAAAGCTGAATGATGCTTCAGGTCTCTACTGCTAGGAGCTGAAATAGACCTTCCTTGTTATAATGGGGTGGAGGATTTTTGGGGAAATCTAACATGGACTTCAGATGGGCTTTTAAATTCTCCCCATAAGGATTTGGACAACATTGGACTTAGTTTAGGTGTCTGGTGTTCAACAACATTAGATGGACCTTTTTATGAATGCTCATGGGACAGAAATAGGCCAAGGGAGAATGTAGGTCATTTTTTATTTCCTGAATTGAAATAAATGGTTGGTTTCAAAAAGTGTGATGGAATATGGGTTGTTATATGGCCAGGCAATATGCTATACCATTAAACAACACCTATAAAAGAGTTTGGAATTTTTTCAAGACTTGGTTCATCCATTCAGATAAGTAAAAAATTAGCCAATTCTGTTAAAAATTTAAAAATTCCAATTCAAAATAAAGATATGTTGGACTATATTTCTATGAAAGAAAAAGAAAAGTTGTAATTTTTACATGATAACTTTCTTTCATAAATTTTAGATGATATTACTAAAAATATGGAGCAAGTGTATTATTATTACCAAAAAGCATTTAAATCATTAGAAAAGTATATTTAGTAAATGATTTTTCAAAATTATAATGTGATTACAAAGTCTAAAGAGAAGAAAAAAGTTTAAGAATACATCATAGCTAATACTACCAATGTGCTAGTGTGATTGGAAGAATTTTTACCCACATACTAGTTTTTTGAGGAGTTTTAGCCTTGGATATAGTTGGAGGTGTTTTAAATTCTTCATCTTCATAAAACTCTAACCATTGATCTTTGAGGTCAGTGAGTAAGTTATGAAGTCTGGTGCAACACAGAATCCAGTTGATGACAGACCTCATTTTAAAACTATTTCTAAGATGACTTCTTAATTCCCTTAAACTATAAAAACAACCTTTTAAGATTCCAATAGACTTTTCACTATAGATTCTTGACTTTGCCAAATGATTGTTGAACTTGGCATTTTGACTGTCCTCTGAAGCTGCTCCACAAAATGCAGGAAGTACATATTTTCCATTCACATAAGCTTAATCAACCAGAATATACTGATCTTCATCAAAAATATTTTCAGGATTTTTTGGGATTTCATTCTTTGAAAGATGTAAGAAGCATGACATGAACCAGAATAGACAGCAAAGAAAGATATAATTTTTTTTTTGACATCACAAATAAGCTGAACAGAAATTGAATATCTATAGGAAGATATAGTTACATTTTTTAGTATGAAAAAGAATTCAAAGAATTAAAAATAAGCTACCTATTTTTATGGTCAAATTATTGTTTCCACCATGAGCAGGTTTCTGACTCAAAGGAATAGTAGTACCATCAACAAAATTAATACATCCTGGGAAGACCTCCGCTTGGATAACTTGAGATTATTAAAGTTGCTCTTCCTTTATTGGCCAGGAGAGAAGTTGATATTCCAATGAGTTGATAAGAGTGATGCAACATTTTGTATAATTGTTAACAGAACCATAGCCTTAATCAAAGAAATTTTCCAAATGTTTTAAGGTAGCTCCATTACCATTTGAATTCAAAGGAAATAGTGTGATGGCAAAATGAATTTATGGATCATGTTGTAGCTTTTGAGAATTACTTTGAAAGATGGGTGATCCCAATTAGATGAAGCAATTAGAGAAACATTACTGAGAAGTCCTATAGACTGTCTAAAACTGGGTATGGATAGGTTTAGAAGTATTTAGATAGTGTACTTGGGGATATGAAGTACTTGAGGCTTTCTAGGAAGAAGGTAACATTTTGTGGTCATTTTAGATAAAAAAAGAAAATCTTCTTCAAGTTCAGAATCAGATTCGCAATCAGAGTCCAAGAGAAGATCAAGAGCCATGACAGTCATTTCTTGATGTAGCTTATTACAATATGTGAGTGAGAAAGGCATGAATCTTATATGGTAGAAAAATGAAGATGATGCAGTATTTTAAGAGATATTAAGTGTTATTCTTCAGATTTCTGCGTATGAATGAGATGATGCTGAAAAATCAGTGAGATGTGCAGAATCATGAAACAAGCACTTTTGGTTGAGAAAGTGCAGATTTGAGTGAAATAAGTGACTTATTTAACTTTTTAAATCCACTAGTGTTGGGGCTAGTGTGTTTCATAAATTGGCCCTTAGATAAGTGCGGATTTGGTCAAGTTTAAGTGCGGATATTTAAGTGCCTATTCTCCAGAACTGACAACCCCTAATGTGTGTATTAGACACAGAGGACTGTAAGTCAAATGTGAATCACTCCCCAGGACTCAGGCCACAGCTTTTGCCCAGTGACAATTAGTCCACTCCCCCCTAAGTCATTATCTCTTCAAATTCAAAGCATCTGAGTCACCCCTTTGCTCATTCTATAATCTTCAAGCCCTGGAAACTCTGGAAAATTTTCTCCTCATATGCCCTGCTCACTCTTCTTCTCACCCCTCCTTACTTAGAAAATTTTCTAAAGTTAAACAACCCATTTCTACATTTTCACTTTTGTCTTCCTCTCCAGCTATTAACTTTATGGCCAAGTTTTTAGTTGAGACTAGTAGATTCTTAAATAATTTGCCTTTAACCCATTAGTATTTTAACCTTATTGTCCTTATCTAGATTCTCCTTTAAAATTGCCCATATTTCTCTCTCACATTCATCCTGAACCATGTACATAGCTTTTATCCTATCTTTTTTTCCTTTTCCTTCATGTCCCTTGTTGGTGAGTCTGTACAAGGTTAAAAAAAGTGAAGCACTTGGGTTTCTCACTAGTGCTTATCCATGACAAAAAAGGTTGCTTTTCTTAGGGGTGCCAATTAGAAGACCTTTATTTCCTTGATTCAGTCAACATAAATGAGTTGTTATTAAGCTATTATAGATGAGAAGGTGTTGCTGAAGTGTTTAATGCAAATATATGTAGTAATTGAATGAATATTAGTGGTTATTGTTCTGTGAAGAGAGGGTGAAAAAACAGATAAGTAAATAATGAGGTGTATCTGGCTTCAGTAGGTAATGGTTGAGTGGAAAAAGAGTGGCACAATTTTTTGGCAACTACAGAAGCTACTCAAGCAACTTTGCTCATTTGATTATATGACTACAGAATAATTTAGTTACTAGAGTCTAATTGAGCAACAATTTGGAAATATTTTAGTAAAATATGCATACCAAAACACTTTACTGACATGGCTGGGGATGCTCTAACTGCTGCACAAATGTTGTGTAATTTTTGTGCCCCATGGCAAAACAAACATGCACTACACACCAAGTAAGATATCCCTGATGGGGATATCCAGCATGAGTTAAGGATATTTTAGAGAGGGACATAAGGTTAAAAAATTAATTTTAAGTGCAAGAAAATTAAGTACAAGAAGATTAAGTTTAAGAAAAATCACTTGTGACCATGAGAATATTTTTTTGTCAAAAAAAAATTGTAAAAAAACAGAAAAAAATAAAAAAATGAAATAAAAAAATTTTTTTTGGAGAAAAAAAATTTAAAAAACAAAATTTCCGAAGGTTGCAAGATATTTTTCCTAAACTTATTTTTCTCACATATTTTTTTGCACATATTTTCTTTACACATATTTTTCTGGCACATATTTTATTAAGACATATTTTTCTAGCCTTATCACCACACAATATGGGGGGCAGACTTGCTAGCAAGTCTGCAACCTTGAAGCTGAATTCATATCCAGTTGAGCATACATTGAAGGAGTTATGTAACTATTATAAAGAAACATTAAAATTACTTTGTACACACCTTGAAGGAAACTTGAAAATTTATTGAAACACCAGTGATAATTATCAAAATAATATTGTGGCTTAGCTTACAGGAATTTTTGCAGGAATATTCAGATAAGTGAAAACCACAACCAAAATAATTGGGCACATTCATATAATTGTGAATAATCATCTATCTTCTTCATTGTTTAAAAATAAAAAAATTCTTATATAAATTGGACTAAAAGTTCATTTTAAATGTGTTTATAGAATTTTTTTACCTATCAATTGATAGAGGAATCATCCAATGCTATAAAAAGTTTTTCAAGGAAGAAAACTTATTAAACTTATAATTTAATCAACTTTTTATCAATAAATATCTCTAGAACTATATATTTCTTCTCATTGTATGAATATATAATTTTGTATATTTTTAATGCTTTAAAAGATTTGTTGAGGTTATATCACTCTCAAAATTGAAGTTTGAAAAATTTAGTTAGCTCCGTAATTTAAAAAATTTATGTTTATGCCATAATTTTAGAAGTAAAAACAATATATATGTTCTATTTTTTTAAAAAAAAATTTACTCTTATCTTCATTATAGCAATAAAAATAAGAGTTAAATTTTTATGAGGATAAAACATGAAGCTAAAATGTGGTGCACAATATTTATAAGTGTATTTTTTTCAATATTTTTCACTTTCAATGCCCAATAATTATTATATCTTTATATCATTTAAATTCTTTCAAAATTCTTTTTTTTACTAATTTAATCCCTTCTCTTGTGCTTCTGATTCTCTTCCCCTCGTAAAATATCTCTCATTTTTATTGTAGTGCTACTCTCCCCTTTAATCTCCCCCACCACCCCTTGTTCCCCCTTCTCCAACCCTCTCATTTGTATGCCACCTCACCTTACTAATTTTCTCCATTTCTCACCCCTTTTACTCCCTTCTTCACCCTTCTCCACTTCTAAATACTCCTAATCACTTCATTCACTCTACTTTACAACCCCTTTTTATCTATAGGGACAAAAAAGGGTGACAGGGGAAGCAAAGAGGGATAGGGAGAATAGAAAAAAGGCTTGAGATTATTTGGAAGGGAAATGGTTGGGGTTGGAAGCAAATGGGTTGGGGTATTGTCAAAAGGGTGTTTTGGGGTGAAGGGGGAAAGAAATTTTGAGAATTTAGGTTTAAGAAAAAGAGGTGGGGTGGAGTGGGAAAAAGTTTGAAAGGGGTAAGGATGGATGAATAGTGAAGTGGGAGTGGTATGATGAGGTGAAAAGTAAAATTGGAGTGGAGGGGAAAGGCCAGGAGTACTTAAACTTACTCTGGGAAAGCTGGAGAGTTCAGCTAGTGTGTTGGGATGGTTATCTGAAAAAGACACTATGCAATATAGGGGGTGGACTTGCTAGCAAGTCCTCAACCTGAACTCAGATGGAGCTCAGATTGAACTCATACTGATTCCATACTGAACTCTACTTGAACACCCACCTAAAACTGTTCTGCTGAGTGGTGTTCATCCCTGATTTTATGGTTCCTTTATCAATAGCTCAATGTGTGTTCAATCTGTGGTGAGTTTGGGTCCAAGGTTGTGGACTTGCTAGCAAGTCTTCCCCCCATATTGTGTGATGATAGTTGTTGAAAGAAAATAGGAAGGGATGGAAAGGCATAAAAAATGTGGAGAGGGGAAAAGAATTTAAAATGAGGCAGAAAAAACCTGGAGGTGAACTCAATTGTTCAGCCAAATTTATAGTTTACCCTTCTGGTTTGTAGTACTTATTTTTCACTTTCAAAAGAAATGGGTAACTCTGGTGTATTTCTTTTTGTACCCCTAAATATAAACATTATAAATCTTTGTTTGTTATTTTTAATAAATACTGTAATTGGTGACATAAGATGCACTAGAATGTAAAAGTTAGCCATGAAATAGAATTTCAATTTTTTACAAATTATTTTACAGAATGTTTCTGAGAACTATGCATAACACATTAAACCAGTACAATATGTATATTTTTGAAACAATTTGAAAAAATGAACAAAAACTATATTAAGATTTTGAACTGATTTTTTTATTTATTTCATGAGTTGAATGTCTTTATATTTTGATTTAGTCCTAAATTCTTTTATTTAGATGTACAACAGCTTCAAATTAAGTCATAGAGTATAAATAAAGGTTTAAAATTTGATATATTTCAGAACTTCCTAGACTTCATTCTCCATAGTTAATATACATACCAGAATAATTATCTGCAAAAGCTAAAAAAATTAGTAAAATGTAATATTTTTAGTTTCTCAATATTGGTACTATAGTCTATTAAGTAACATAACAAGCTCCTTTATTCCTTTTTTTACTAAATTTTTTTAATTGAAATGACTATATTTATTTTCAGAAAACAATATATCTTAGTTTATGTAGAACTTAGATTGAACTCCTAATGTAATCCTGTTTTCAACTGTGGTTCAAGCTAAGTTAAACAAAGAGAAAATTTATCAATTTCCAAAAAATTTCTTGAAGACATCTAAATGTAAACACAAGTATATTTATTTATCACAAATCTATATATTTAATACTTTGAAATTGTGATTTTAAATAAAAAAGATGAATCATTATGAGAACATAATTTATTAATAATAGTTGTAAGTACATTTTATATTATAATGAAATGATTTTTTTTCTATATGATAGATTAAGAAACAAACTAAAAATTTATTTTGTATAACTATAATATATAAAGAAGGTTTCAGATTTTCTCTTTAAGTCCAAAATAATTGAAAAGGAGAAAAAATTGTTTTATGTAAAAATTATATTGATCCCTAAGGACATCACTATGATTTTTTAGGATTTATATGTGTGAATTAAAGTGAAGCCTTATAGGATAAACTTGGTATTTTCTTAAAAAATCAAAAAAAAATCTTTTTCATAAGTATATATTTCAACTAAGATTCAAATATTAAGTATACTTTTCTTGTTTAATTATGTACTGATGTATTAAAATATTCTCTATTGAAATTATATTTTGAAAACATATACCTAATTTAGTATTGCTCTTTGATCACACTAATTAGAAGAAGATTTTTAAATTCTTGTGTTTAAATTAAATATGAAGTGGATTTTATTTCATAGACTTATTAACTTTTAAGAACAATAATATTATTATTACCTATCAGATTGATTATCATCTTTCTAGTAAATCATTGATAAGTCCTTGTCCCATATATATTATTTAAGAATTATGTGCTAAATTTCAGATATATTAATCATGTCAAAACTTTTGTTCTAAAAAAGAAAGAAGTAATCCTGAACTGTTTTGCTTATTTATTCCTCAAAACCATTAAATTGAAATACTTTATATATTCATTTAATATTTGTATTAAAGTTTATTTTAATCATAATATAAAAACTTTTACAGTGCCTTTTTTATATGGGTATAAATAAAAAAATTGATTGTGTATTTTTTAATAAATAGTTATCATATAATATTATATCAGTGAGAAATTAACATAATGATGAAAAAATACCACTTCTATTTATTAAATTGAGCTCTTGCACAATATTAAATTCTAATATTCAAGCTGGAAAAAAATTCACATTAAAGAAATTTTCAAAATAAATGGTTCTTATTACAAGGTGGACTGTCAAGAGGTTCCTTTTTTCTAGAAGTATTTCCAGCTTTCCAACAGTGGTGATAGGTGTAGGAGGGTGACTCAAAATTTCAATTTGTGTACATATGATTCTTTTTAAATAGATTTACTCAATTCAAAAGGTAAGATATTTTATTATTATTACTTTGTGAACTTAGAACTTTGTAAAATGCAAATACTAAGGATGTCAGAGTAGTGATAGATTTTTTTAATTGTGTATAAAATAATAAAAGTAAGTAAGAGATGGATCAAAAGCAGGGAAAATGAGAGGCCTTATATAGGCAAAAGAAAGAGAGAAAGGATGGAACCACAAGTCTACATAAATGAGTACATTAGAGAGATAAAGTACTAATATAGAAATTTGAAATTTGAAAAGAATATTATAAAAGGAATGTTCTTATATACAGATTTTTGATGTACACATCATGTTATTTAGAATTATTTGATTTTCTTATTTTTTTGTATATGCCAAAGTATAATTAACATATTTTATTTTATTTTGTTTTATTTTTATAGATTTTATTCTAGCTTTCAGCTTTCATGAGGATGCTGTTAAGGGATGAGAAATGGGGATCATTAAATATAATTAGTTACTTTTTTTACTTATTTAATTAGTTAGATTATTATAAGTTAATTACAAGGTAATTAAAATTAAATAAAATGAGAAATAAAGGCGTGGCTCCATCCCAGTAAATAATTAATTATTTACTGGTTAAGTCTAGAAGCCTGGCTGAGCTCTCTCACTCTAAAATAAATAAATAAAAATGCTATTATTTTTTCTTTTTATATTTCTTTAGTAAAGCAATAAGGTTAGATATTTCTTTCCCAGGTATCCAAGAATGATATTCAAGAAATATATTTTTTAATCTCAATAAGTATTCAGTACCCTTTTCAACAGTGATAATTCTGTCATTTAGAATCCTATCAATTACTTCTGTTTCAGTGATTTCCTTAGGGATCTTCTTTGGTCTTCCTCTTCTTTTTTGGGATAAATAAATATTGTATGTGTAAGTTTTCAGAAGAGATATTTAAAAAACAGCATGTTTCTTGTCATATGGAGAGTAAAGGATAAATTGAACTGCATTATCACCAACCATTCTTCTTACAACAAATGGAACAACAAATGGGTCTTTTAATTTGTTATTACCTTGTAAATTGAAGTAGACTGTTGAGACAGTAGTTCATCACCGTTCTTAAAAGTGTATTCTTTATAGGATTCTTCCCTCCTCTTCTTCTCATATTCAAAAGATTTTTCAATACATTTTTAAGAATGACTTCTTCAAAGTTGTTGCATTTGAAGAAAAGATTTCACACCAGGGTGTAAATCCAATTCAGGTATTTTATTATCAACAATTTGGCAGGGGTATCCAGAATATATCCAAGTCATAACTCAAAAGGCTTTCTTTAAGTGGTTGAGTGAACAGTACTATTATAAGCAAATTCCAGACCATGTAGTAAGGTTACCCAATCATGAGTGAACTTGTCATTGTCTTTATACTCCAGGCCAAAGGCACAATACCTTTTTATCATGTCCTCTAAAGTCTGAATCATTTTCTCAGCTAATCCATAAGTTTGATGATGATGTGCAGTAGATAGATTCAGATCACAGCCACAAATATCCATCAGAGTCATCCAAAATTCAGAAGTAAATTTTGGATCTCTATCAGAGATTTTTGTTTTTTGGAAAACAGCAGTGTTGAACATATGAGACCACCACAAGAAAGCTATTTCCTTAGTGGAGACATCTTTGTTAGTTGGAATAAATTTACACATTTTTGTAAATCTGTCCACAATATCCCAGCAAGAGTTACAACTGTCTTTTCCAGCTATCTTTGATCCTGTTACAAAATCCATGTTAATGATTTGCCATGGTGCATCAGGAGATTCAATATGTTGCATTGATCCAGCTCTTTTCCAGGTTAATCTTCTAGATTTCAATCAAGAATCACAGGATTCAACATATTATTTGGTGTCTTCAGACATATTAACCCACCAAGAAGTTTTCTTAATTCTAATCAATGTTTTCTCAAGCTCAAAATGTCCTGCCAAAATGCCATCATGAAAAATTTTCAAGATTATTTCTCTCATACATGGAGGAATAACAATAACATTACTCAAATCTCTTATACAATAGATATAACCTTCATAAATTTAATATTTTCTTTTCTTTGAAGAATTGTGGTAGTTTGGTGGAATGGATTTGATTAATATTTTTATTGAAGCATTCTTTGGGTCATTTAACATAGTAAACAGCTTTTTAAAGTCAGTGTCTTTAAATAATGAGTCCAAAATAAGCTATAATATCTTTTTCTCCATATCAACCACATATATCCCATGAATGTGAAAAATTTCAATCTCAGGAACATATTCAGGATTATTTCATTATTTGGCAAAGGTAACCTTGATAACATATCCAACTTTGAGTGATAAATACCAGCCCTATGAATTATTTTTATTCTTTCTCTGTTCTCCTGAACAGCCAACTTCCATAAAAACATATGTCTGCTAGGTGTCTTCAAGTTCAAGAGGGATTCTACTGCTTTGCAGTCAGTGACAAGTTCAAATTTCTGGTCATCCAGAAAATAATGTAGCTTCTCTAGAGCCCACACTACTTCTAAATACTCCAGTTGAGTCACAGCATATTTCAATTCACTATTTCTCAAGGTTCTTGAAATATAACAAATTACTACTTCTGATCCTTTGCCATTCATAACTTAATTTTGGAGGAGAGAAGCACCAAGGCCAAAAAAACTGGCTTCAGTGTATAAAACAAATGGTTAATTGAATTCAGGTAAGGCAAGAATTGGTGCTGAAATCAAACAATGTTTCATAGTGTCAAAAGCTCTTTATCATTCACTGTTCCAGAAAAAAGCAACATCTTTCCTAGTTAATTGGGTTAGTGGTAATTCTATAACCTGATAGTTTTTAATATATTTTCTTTAGTATCCACACATTCCCAAAAAACTTTGGAGCTCTCTAAATTTAGTAGGAGCTGTTACCTGTTTTATGGCTGCCACTTTGTTCTGGTAAACACAAATCTGTAATCCTAAGAAAACATGATCAAACACTTTCAGAGAGTGAAAACCAAATTTTAATTTTTTCAAAGAAAGTGTCATATTTATTTCATTCATCTTATGGAACACTTTACACAGGTGGTTAAGGTGGTCCTCAAATGTCTTGGAGAATATGATGATATCATCAATATAAACCATTAGCCATCCTTCAATTAATTCCTGATGGAATGTGTTATCCATAACTTTCTGAAAAACTGATGGGGAATTTTTGGTGCAAAATGGCATCCTAACATACTTATAAATACCCATATGAGTAGCAATCATCAGGAAATTGTGGGAATTCTTCTCAACAGGTACCTGTTGATATCCTTTATTACCATCTAGACAGCTGATATATTTAGCACCTTGTGAGGTAGCATGGATAGAGCTAATTCTGGGTAAAGGATAGATATCATCTACAGTATAAGTATTTAATGCTCTACAATCATCACATAACCTGGCTTTATATTTCTCATAAGAAATTAAGACAGGTGAGATAACACAATGTTCAGGTATTTCAATTACCTTTTCAATAATATTCATTTTTTAAAAGGGTAGAGATATTATCCTCAATATCTTTTCTCTTTGTGGGAGAAGAAGGATAAGGCCTCTTCTTTAAAATAGGTGATATTTCAGTTAATGGGAAAGATAATGAAATCTTCATTTTTTCTTTTACCAATCCTAATTCATGTGACCCATGTGCAAAAGCCATATGAAAAGATTTTATAAACTGAATGATGGAATCTTTTTCCTCACCAGAAAGTTGTTCTCCAAATGAAGCTGTGTCAATTTTACACAATAGGGCAGACATCTCTTTTTGTAAATCTTCCTTTATATTGAGCCACAGAATTACAAGTGTTAAATCCTGGTGTTAATAAAATTTTTGGGGAAGAAATTTTAAATCTTCTCTTCCCATTCAACCCCATTGTGAAGCATTGGTTGAGGGATCCAATTTAATGCAATATTTGGTTAAAATATCATTTCGCACAATGAACCAACTGCTTGAGTTATCATTTTTCATAACTACAAAGTCACACATAGCTCTTACAAAGCCATGGTTACAATTGAAAAATAATGTAGCTTTGTAATTAACAATGGGTGATAAAACAGAGCCATAACCTCTCCAACTCTCAGAAGTGATAGGCGTAAGTTTTGATTTAGAATCCTGATCCACTGAAGCAAGTGCTTTTTCAGATACAACACTTCCTCCAGCTTTAGAATCCAAAACAACATCAATGTTCCTTCCATTAATCAAGACTGTTTCATTGAGAGAGGTAATAATTATTGAACTGTCCTCAAGATTTCTTATGATCTCAGCATCCTTAACTGTAAATAAATCATTGTTTTCAATATCAATTTTATTTAAATATTGAATATCTTCTTCCAGCATCAAGATTTCCTGGTAATATTCTTAAGAAATGTTTCTGGCACAATCACTTGAAGTATCATCCAGTGAAACTGTGTCATCAGCAGGTTCCTCTGTTTGTTCAACAAAGTTTATTTTCTTTTCACAAACATTCCCTTTCTGTCAACACTTCCTACATTCAAAGAAAGTGTTTATTGCATACTTTTTAGGTTCAATAGGGGAAGAAGGTTTACCAACTTTTTCAGGAAGTTTTTGTTGGTAATTGGATGTCTTCTCTAATGAAGGTCTAGGAGTGAACCTTTGAGAATCATACTTGTTATTTAAAAGGACCTTATTACAAGTATCAATAAAAGAAAAAGGTTCTCTTGAGAATTCAGTCCTAGCAACTATTAAGTCTCTCAGAGACATAGGCAATTTATAAAGGATCCTGTCCTTCCATAATTCAAAGTCCATTTTTGGATCCGTTTTTCTCAGGATCTTTACTAGTTTCATCAGGAAATCAATAGGTTTTTCTGTAGAAGAAGAGCTATATCTAGCTTTCTCATACTGCCTTTGTTAGAGTAACCTAAACTTTGAACCACCAAACTGTGCTCTAATCAATTTCTTCCAATCTTCCCAGGAGTAGTCATTTTTATCTAAAAATAAAGATACATACCTCATTAGGGCAACATTGGAAAAATAAAGAAATAAATTTGGATACAATTTCTTCATCTGACAGTTTATAAGAATTCTTAAGGTTATCAATTCTGCAAATATATTGCTTCCAATAAGAGTTAGAACCACCATCAAATGTTGGGTATTGGTCAAGTTTTGGTCAGTTCTTTTTATTTGAGGCAATTTCCTTGTTACAAACTTGTTTCTGTGTAAGAAGAAGTTGTAATTTCTCCAACTGAGCAGTAATCTCATTGTTTAACCCTTCTGTAGATGAACAAGGTACATCATCAATTTTTGATGGAAACTCAGGGATATCTACAGGAATTTCTTGCACTAATTTTACTTTAAATGAACTTGGCACAGGTAAAATTGGAGTATCTTGTGTAACAGGTTCTTTCAAAGAAGTGGCAGAATATTTTTGGTCAAGTAACAATGAGTTCAACTTTTCTTCAATGTTTGTTAGCCTAGTTTTCACTCTTGGATTACTGGATAATGTCTCACAGATAGTTGCAAAAGATAATTGATTCTTGTTTTGCAGAGATGATTAAGGGTCACTCAGTATTTTTGTGTTCAACTCATGTCCTTCTAGTTCCTGGCAACAGACACCATGGGAAATTTGGGGGTGAATTGCTATCAGTTCTCCCTTTTTGAACTCCATGGTGACCCTAATTTATGCCATGTATCAGACCTTCCATAAATGTCACATTTAGTCTGAGATTTGTCCTTGATTAAGGCCCAGTGTGCACTACATTCAGCACAAGTTGATCCAACAAAACTGTAATTTTATCCTTAGTTTAGCAACAATTGAGCACACATTGATCTAACATACACATTATGCATGTGTACTCAAAATACATTATTGATGCATATTGAAAATTCATACATATTCATTACCAATTATGCATGCATACTCAATACGAAATTTTCATTATGCATAATGCATAATATATATTGAATATTAAATATTGAATATTTCATGTTGCATATTGCATAAATCATAATGCATAATGCATAATGGATATTGTATATTGAATATTGCATATTTCATATTTCATATTGTGTATTGCATAGTGCATTATACATAATGCAAAGTGCATAATGCATAATGCATAGTGCATTATACATAATGCAAAGTGCATAATGCATAATGCATAATGCATAATGCATAGCGCATAATGCATATTGCATAATGCATAGTGAATAGTGCATAGTGCATAATGCATAATGCATAATGCATAAAGAATAATGAATAATGAATAATGAATAATGAATAATGAATAATGCATAATGCATAATGTATAATGCATAATTCATAATTCATATTGCATAATGCATAATGCATTATGCATAATTCATATTGTATATTGCATGTTGCACATTGCATAATAAATATTGCATATTGCATAATGCATAATGCATAGTGCTTATTGCTTATTGCATATTACATATAGCATGTTGCATAATTCAAATTGTATATTGCATAGTGCATATAGCATATATCATATTGCATATTTCATGTGGATGCATAATGCATATGCAACATGAAATATTCATACATACAGAATGTGAAAATTAACCTTCTAGCAAGAAAAGTGAAAAATAAGTCATGTGACCTATAATTTTGAAAGGGAAAAGAGGAATGATGATTTAAGCTTTTTTTACAATAGCCTTAGTTTTCATTATATTGTTAGAAAACATGCCTTGAAAAACTATATTGAAAAAACCCATATTCTTGGTGAGAAATTCTTCATCAAGTTTAAAATGCAAATTTTAACTGTTAGCATTATCTATATAGCTTCAAGTATGGAAGACTCTATGTAAAAAATTTATATCTTCAGTAGTTTGCTTATTTATTTTCCATCTCATTATTATTCTCTGCATATAGCTTTGGAGGAAAAAAATATATAAGAGATATGTATATTTTATCATGTCTATGTGCCCCAAATTCAATGTGCCAAATTGTGTTGAATAATCATTTTTTGTATTTGATTTATGTATTTTGGGTTGAATGCAAAATTGGATTGCCAATTGGCATGCAATATGAAAATGAATATTGCATAATTAACAGTGGCATTATAAACTTGCGATTTCACTGATAGATTTTCATACTTGGCTAGTAGTGTGGGGGAACTGGGATGCAAAAAATTTGGCATGAAATATGAAATGAATATTGCATATGAAAACAGTGGCAAGCAAAATTTGCAATTCCACTCATGGATTTTCATTCTTGGCTAGTAGTATGGGGGTTGGTAGCAGTCATCAAGCAACCACTAAAAAAAATTTGTGCACTCATTTTTGAATAGAGGGTATCATGAGTGAAGAATTATGGAAGGTGACCATAATTTATTATTATTCCTTAATTTTATTTAATAATTTTGAATATTAAAAATGACTTTTGGTTAGTTAGTATTTGATCTAGCTGTGCCAGAGCCTTTCTCAATATTGATGTTACTCCTTCAAATTATTGAATATTTTTCTTTATGAGGATTTCATTCCGGTGAAAGTTAATGTTGGCTCTATATTATGACCATTGAAAAACAGAATTACCAGATTAAAATTAATTAGAGTCAGGAAAAAATGTAGTGATGGTATCTGTTCACTTTCATTATAAGTCAAGGTTGGTTTAATTTTCATATTGACTTATGACTGAAAATTGTGGTTCAAAAATGTTCAAGTTACTCACTCTTTGAATAATATTAAGAGTTGATAATAGGCATGGATAGTGCTCTAAAGTGAATGTTGGCTTGTGGGATCTTGTTATCACTGAAAATACTTTACATATTTTTTAATCATGTAAAGTACAGTTAACCAATGGTGTGAAAACCAGTAAAAATATGTGTTGTGAATTAACATCATATTTACATTAGTGGGTATCAATGTTCAGGGATCCGCAATTAAATTAATTTTGGATAAAAATCCTTATACCCCAATTATCTTCTGCAATTATTTTTGCTAATAATTGGATTATTAGACACTTTACGTGTCAATGTTCACCTCTTATCCAACATTTTTCTACTCAATTTTTCATAACCACATCTTTGACAACTTTCTGTCATAACCAAATTTTGCACAACTTTCTGCCATAACCACATCTTGGACTACTCTCTGGATATGCCTTCTACCTTGCTCCGCACTCCTATTCTCATCTCATCCTGTTCATTCTATCTGCTCAGAATTTCTCCCCATTTCATCTATTTAATTCTGCTCCTTTTCATCTCACTCTCTCATCTGCTTGTTTCTGCTCCTTTTCATCTTGCTATCTCATCTGCTTGTTTCTTCTCCTTTTCTTCTTTAATAATCTTAACATGCCTCGTCATCACAGATCTTCTCAAAGGCAGCCATCACCCAGTTATTCTTCAAAACCAACTACTCTCTCTTTCCCCTGCTCTGCTGAGAAATCCAAAATTGTTCAACTAAAGGAAGATGATCATCTTATTCTTATCAACTGGCTAAAAACTAAATCTAACTATGATTCTTGTTTTGGTACTGAGTAGGCAACTAAAGTAGGATGGCCCTCCACATCAAAAGTTAATGATTATCTTCTAATGGCCAGAAAATGATGGAATAAGACTAAGGGAAAGATAGATCTTTTACTAAAACAGATGTCTGAACAATTCAAGCATTATTGAGCCAAGTACAAGAAGGCAAAGACTCTTTCATATTCTACTGGTTTTGGTATTACTGACCTCTATATTAGTAAAGGCATCAAATACATAGACAATAAACTTGATTATTTATTTCCTTACTTTAAAGAGATGGATTCTATTTTTGGAGAGCAAGCTGATGTTAATCCTGAAAACATGTTGGATGGTGAAGATGCTATCTCCAAACATGATATCAAAAAAAATCATTTTCCTTCTTCTTCTACTCAAGCCACCCCTCATTTAACTTCCACAAATCAAGATATCTTTTCAATAGATCCTTATGGCAATATAAACCAACATGATCTAACTCAAGTATGTTTTTTTTCTTTTATCTTACCAATTATTTTTTTTATTTACATTTTCTTATTTATAAATTGGCTGAAGAACTAACGCAGGAGCCACAATCAACTGAGTCAGAAGCCAGAAAAAATGAAGAGGATTAACATGTGACCTTGAAAAAGAATGGAAGGGCTTCAAGTAGTCTGAATTTCCACTCTTAAAGAAGAAGAAAAATTAATATTTAATCTCAAACCTCTTTTTCTTCTACCAAAGAATTTTTGGAGAAACGTGATGCTGGTAAGTGATACCAAACCTCTTAATACTTTACTCTGCTTTTCTTCTACTTTTTGTAAATATTTCTTATCACTATAGAACAAGTGGAAGTTGCTAAAGAGACTCTAAAGTTTGAAAAGTAAAAATAAAAGCTCTCTTAAAGGAGGGGTGACAGAGTATATGTTTTGGAAGAGAAGAAGTTTAAAGTCTCTTCACCAAAGGATGATAGGACACAAATCTTGGAGGAGAGGAAGTAAGAACTTTCTTTACGGAAGGATGATAGCTCACAAGACTTTGAGGAGAGGAAGTACAAACTTTCTTTACGGAAGGATGAAAGGGCATAAGATTTGGAGGAGAGGAAACTCAAGTTATCTCTAAGTATTAAAAAATCAAAGAAAGAGGAGAAAACACTAGAGCATCAAAACCTCATGGAACAGATGAAATACAAGCTTGATTGTAAAGAAAATTCCAAAAAGAAAGATTTCTTGATAGAATGTGTTAAAGCTAATAAATCTGTTGTGGGAATTGAAAGTTTAATGAAATTATTTGATAAATAGTTTGTTTTAATTATCTCCCATTTCAACTGTTGATAATTTGTACATAAAATTTTATCTTAATTTCCTGTATTTTTTTACTCTATCCATCATCAGTTAAATTTTCATATTTTAAAGTTATAAATTCTCTTTTAAGTAACATTTTCAGCAATTTTTATGTTCAAAATTCTTTTTTAGTTCAAATTTTCAAGTCAAATTTGAAAAATTCCCCAATCCCACCCCAGCATTTGATTGAACTAAGGGGCGGTGTAGACAATCCTATAGTACAAGCTATGGGCCTTGACCAAGGGAGTTGGAGTAAAACTGGAGATAAAACCCCCTGTCCCTTTGAAAAAATAAAGTGAGATTTACCTGCTACAGTAAATTGGTTCCTGTTGCTAAAGCCCCTTTTAAAACACACTTGACTGCCTGATCAGCCAAAAAAGTAGTCTCCAGACAGACTACCAAACCAAAAAACTGAAATGTAGACCAATGTCCACACCAGAGAAAGAAATGATACTTGATGTAGGTTGCAAGTCCACACCTGAGACAGCAATAATCCTTGATATAGCTTGCAAGAATATGCCAGAGAAACCAGTTTCCAAGTTAAGTTAATTGAAGAACTCACCCTGCAACAAAGAAAGCCAATTGTGGCCAAACAACAGTCAAAACCATGTGAGGAACAAGGATATCACCTCCATATGGTTGTATAATAATTAAAGTTACCCCAAAATGTCTTATTCACTATGTACACACAGACCACTATCTAAAAGCCCATTCACACCAACAAATTTGGTGTTCTTGAGCGCCAAATTGAATAAAAACCCTCTAGAAATGCTTACCAGCCTTCTACCACTGAGGCGGGTGGACTGCTGTAGACAATCCTATAGTACCAGCTATAGGCCTTGACCAAGGGAGTTGGAGAAAAAGTAGAAAGAATAACCCCTGTCCTTTTATAAAAACAAGTGAGATTTACCTGTTGCAGCAAATTGGAGATCTGTTTGCTAGACCCCCTAATTAAACACTCTTGACCTCTTTTAAATTGAAAGATAATATTCCCAGACAGACTGCCAGAATGAGTTGAAATAAATAGTAATATATTCCAACAAAAAACCAGCCAATGAGACAGTGAGGAACAGAGAGGTGATGAGTAAAGAGATAAGATTTTTCCCTAAAAATCTTCCCACACACGCCTCATACAGCCAGTGCACAGACCACCCTGACCAATTCCCTGCCCAAAATCCAGCTTTCCCAGCCTTTTTCATGCATAAAAGTGCATTTTATTGCTTCCCCAGCGCCCAGGCGGGCACCCCGCTTCAAGGGGGGCCGCTTCTAGACCCTAAAACACCCATACAACCCATAAAAACCCTAAAAACCCATAACTTCACTAATAAACAAGATACACCACGGGAAATCTGGGGGTGAACTGCTAGCAGTTCCCTCTTTTTGAAACTATTAGGAATTTGTCAGGAAACTGTTGGGAAAACATCCTGAAACTGTCAGAAAGATGTTTTTAAATCTGATGAAAAAACATTGAAAAAATAAACTGTCACAGATTGAATCCAGAACAATCCCTCCTTGAGCAGAGCTTAAGAACCACATTGAACATAAGTTAATCTCAGGTTTGGCAAAAGGTTGAACAACATCACTTAGCATACCTTAATATTCAAATATTAAACTTGAATATATGTTGCGTGTATGATATAGATGCATATGCATTTGAATTTGCATGGTGGATACTTATTGCATGCTAAAAATTGATGTGAATTGCCTATCCAAAGTGTATGCATAATGACTATGAAGAATAAATATGCATAAAAATATGCATAAAAATATGCATAGTGATTATGCCTAAAAATATGCATATTGAATATGCATAAAAATATGCATATTGAATATGCATAAAAATATGCATAAAAATATACATATTGAATATGCATTAAAAATATGCATATTGAATATGCAAAAAAAGGTGCATATACGTATATGAATAAAATATATTAATATGCATATAAATCTGTATAATGAATATGCATATTAATATGCATAAATATGCATAATGATTGAAAAATGCAAAAAAATGATGCTTAACGAGTATATTTTATGCATAAATAGAAATATGCAATATGAATTCATATTGCATACAGATAACACTGGCAAACCATTTTGACCAAAACTCATACTAAATTTTCATTCTAGACTAAAGGTATGAGGGAAGGAAGAAAAACAGTCTGACATTAGAAAAATGCTACATGCACTGATTTTGTAGCAGAGCAAATGAGAAGTGCTGAATTATGGTTGGTGCCCATAATTTAGTATGATATCATAATTTTATTTAATTGTTTTCAATATTGAAAAGACTTTAGGTCGGTTGGTTTGGATCTAGCTGTGCCAGGGTCTAATCTAATTATTTTAACAATTTCTTAATAATTAATGGGCTTTAATACAAAAACAGGTTGTATTTTTTGTGGGATATTGGATATGATAAGGTCTTTTGTAAAAAAAACTTATATTGTTTAAAAATATTCCTGAATCAGATGTGGGATAATCACTACAAAAAATTGTAGTACTGTGGGCAATAAAATATATACACAAGCAGTAAAGAAAGGACCAAGTGAACCCTTTTTGTGCAGTGGGAATCATTAGAGTGGAATTGTGAATGAAAAATATAATTCATTATTACCATTTTATTTAATCAAAAAATTTATAATAGTAAAAAGAACTATTGATTAATTGGTATTTGACCTTTGTGCATCACTCATATTTATCATTTGATTGATTTTTATCACCATTATGTTATTAATATTATAAGTATAGCAAAAACTCGTGTGCCAAATGCATACCGGGTGATGTTACAACTTTTATAATATTATTAAATAAAGGTAAAAAATATGAAAATGATATGTTTTACAAAAAATAAATTGATATACAAAAGCAATATGAGGGATAAAAAGGTAAAATTAAAGGAATCAAATATGAAATAAAAAATTAAAATAAATATACTGCCATCAAGAGCAAGTAGACATGTTGGGGCAAATGTCCACCAGTGAGGCTAAACTTGGACTATAATTGCTTTTTTGAAAAACCAAAAAGTGCCAATCTGAGGTTTAAAAAAACTTCAGCACAACCATTTAGCCATATCACTTCTAGTTCAATGATTGAGAGAGAATTGATCACACCAGACTGCATGTGACAAAAAATTTCCAGCACAAGCTTGGCCGAACTTGTGCTGGACACATTTATGACGGAGAGTAGCTAGGGTAGAATTTTTCTTCAAATAATCTGGTATTTCTTATAAGCATGTTCATTGGTACTTGATCTTTGTGCCTCACTCATATATATCATTTGATTAATTTATTGTCACCATTATATTATTAATATTATAAGTATAGCAAAAACTCGTGTGCCAAATGCATACCGGGTGATGTTACACCTTTTATAATATTATTAAATAAAGGTAAAAAAATATGAAAATAATTTGTTTTACAAAAAATAAATTGATATACAAAAGCAATATGAGGGATAAAAAGGTAAAATTAATCTCAAAGAGATCAATTATGAAAAACAAAATACTAGTAAAATTCTTGCTCTCATGAGCCAGTAGAAGTGTTGAAAAAAATGGGAGCCATCAGGGCTAAATTGTAATAAGTGACCTTTTTTTTAAAGATAAAAAATTATACACCTGAGGTTTTGAAGAACAACAGGTGGATGATTCAGCTAAACAAAACTGCTTGTAGTGAAGTTTAGTAAAAAAATGTTTTTTTGTTGCCATATAGAGAATTGATCCCATCTGACTGCACGTGACTAAAAGTGTCCAGCACAAGTTCGGCCGAACTTGTGCTGGACACTTTTATGATGGAGAGTAGCTTGGGTGGAAATTTGCTTCAGTTCGTTCATCTTGTATTTCTCATAAACATATCTACTGGTATTTGATCAGTCTTTATCTTTCATATTTATCATCCGATTAATATTTTATCACCATTATATTATTAATGTTATTAGTATAGCAAAAACTTGTGTGCCAAATGCATACCATGTGAAGTTATACCTTCAATAATTTTTTAAAATAGATGTAAATAAATATGGAAAGGAATAGTTTTACAAAAATTAAATTGAAATTTAAAAGTAAAAAGAGGAATAAAAGAGTAAAATAAAAGTCAAAGAGTTAAAATATGAAAAGAATACTGGTAAAATTCCTGCTATCAAGAGCCAGTAGAGGTGTTAAAGCAAATGGGAGCCATCAGGGCTTAATTGTAATAAGTGACCTTTTCTTTAAAGATAAAAAATTATACACCTGATATTGGGCAGAACAGCAGGTGGATGATTCAGCTAAACCAAACCACTTCTAGTGAAATTTGATAAAAAAATTTTTTTGTTGCCATACAGAGAATTGATCCCATCTGACTGCACATGACCAAAAGTGTTTAGCACAAGTTTGGCCGAACTTGTGCTGGACACTTCTATGATGGAGAGCGGCTGGGGTAGAATTTTTCTTCAGTTCATCTGGTATTTCTTACAAACATATCTACTGGGATTTTATCTTTGTGCCTCACTCATACATATTGTTTGATTAATTTTTTGTCTTAATTATATTATTAATTATATAAGTATAGCAAAAAATCGTGTTCCAAATGCATACTGAGTGATGTTACACATTTTATAATATTATTAAAAAAATGTATAAAAATATTAAAATAAATTATTTTAAAATTTATTAATTGATATCCAAGAGCAATATGAGGAATAAAAAATTAAGTTAAAGGGATAAAATATGAAAAAAGAAATCCAAGTATTATTGCTAATATCAAAGGCCAGTAGAGATGTTGAAGCAAATGAGAGCCGTTATGGTAAGGTAAACTCTTACAGTCGCCTTGCTGTAAGCAGAATCCGGAGGAGATATGTGGATTTAGCTGAAAACCCCGTCCTTCCAATAAAAATAACAAAATGGGAATTCTAAATCACTAAGCTAACCAATCTACTTGGATCTGATTGATAAAAATAATGAAACTCTAAAATAATTAACACTTATTGAGATTTAAAGAAAGTGGCTGTTGAGAAAGAAATACTGATAACAACAATTAAGGTGTACCAGTGAAAGATCTGAAAAGATTGACTTTTATGTTTTTATAATAATTTGAATTTTTATGAGACAGAAATAATCAAGTCCCAGTGATGAAGACCTTTCTAAAGATACCCTATATGAAGTGTGATTTAAATTGTTGAATTGTATTTCTAAAATGTTATGTAAAAATAATAAATGTTATAAGGGTATTATAACTTATTTAATTTGTTGAGTAATAAAAAATGAGACCGTGGTAGTTAAAGATTAAGCTGTATGCTGTATCCCCCCTCTCAATTTCGAGTTTGAGATGCGCTTAAGTATTCCTAGTCACGTGCCTAAGTTTTCCCCTCCAGAGCTCTTCCAGAGTCAATCCAGAGCCCGTACGGAGTCCGTCCGGACTTCCGGACTCAATTAGAACCTTAAAACTATAATAAAAAATATAGAAAAATTACACATATTAGAGCTACTTCCTCTTTACATACCAAACTAAGTTTCGTAGTCTGAGCAGCTCTAATTACCCCGTGAAAATTTATCAAAGTTAAGTAATTTCTGAAAATGTAAATATTTCTATAAAACTTTAAAATTCATTTAAAAATATAAGAAAAATAGTAAAAATTCTGGGAAAATTTCCCAAGGTTCTTGAGTGACTTGACTTGATACTTATAAATTTTTCAGACCGTAAAAATAAGTTTTCTCCGTAAAATAAATTGTTTTTGTGTAGGCATTCGCTCGTGACCAATTTCTTCATGTTTAAAACTCAAATAAATTAAATAAAACCCTTTTATATATAAAAAAATAATAACGCCAATCTTGCACACCGTAATAACTCCATTTACGTATTTAGGTGCCGTACTAAACTTTAGGCTACCACATCCTCCCTCCAATAGAGAATGTCCCCATTCTTATAACTTTGCATAAGTGGTTGAGCAATTCCAAAAGAATTATCTTTTCTAATAAAATAATTTGATAAATTTGTTTTAGCTGGTCTTCTTTTAATTCTTTATAATAAAAATGTTGTTTCTTCTTCTCTGGCTTGATATAACATAAAATAAAATAATATAAATCTTGTGATGATTCCACTACTGAGAGCAAGGTTTGAATCCCTTCAGACTCCCATATACCAGTCTTCCTTCTTGTCACAGCATTGAGAGAGTGGATCTTCCTATGAGCCGAATACTCCTGATTCCAACCTCATAGGGCCCCCCACTGAGCCGAATTCTATGATTCCAATCTCGCCATAAGGTCCTCCAAGCTTCACACCAAAAAAAATGGCCTAACTATGAGGCACAAAAAAAATCATTCCCTAAAATCCAACTACCATCCTAACTTCTGATTCCTTAATCACAATTTTCAAACTTTGCTATACAGCAAACCCATAAAATACTTTTGCCAGGCTTCCAATAATAATTTCAACTTTAGACCATGTTAAAGCGCCACAAATTTCACCTAAATAACCATTATGCTTTCCTTGGCATCATCACCACCTAAAATTTTAACCTCCTAAAGCTTATCAGCACCCAATTCCAGAAATAATTGAATAACTAGTTTAGAGTCTTAGTGGACAGTGATAAATTAAAAGATTGAATTGAGTTATCCAAACAAGATTGACATTCCAGTTTAAAGTCTTGGTGGACCAAACATATAATCAATTGCCAGTTTTTGGTCTTGGTGGACCAAAGATTGTTTAGGTGCATAAATAACTTGATATATTCTTAAGTAAGGCCTAGGCTTGACCAAAGATTGAATAAATTTGATAATCCAGTTTAATGTCATAGTGGACCAAACATTTGATCGACAAGTAATCCAGTATAAGGCCATAGTGGACCAATGAATGTTGAATTATCCTGCAGATATTAAATTTCCAGTTTAAAGTCATAGTGGACTAAACAATGAATGAACTACCAGTTTAAAGTCATGGTGGACCAAACATTTAATTGATAAGAAATCCAGTTTAAGGTCATGGTGGACCCAACAGCTTGATAATAGTCCAGTTTAGGGTCTTGGTGGACCTAACATTTGATAACACTCCAGTTTAAGGTCTTGGTGGACCTAACATTTGATTGATAAAAAAAATAAAAAAATATGTCTCCAAAAATATCCATAAAATCTTGAACATCCTTGAAATTCAGTTTAAAGTCTTGAAGGACTAACAGCTCCAATATAAAATCTTTAATGACAGTCTTGAAATTTAGCCAGTTTAAAGTCTTGGAGGACTAACAGATCCAAAATTTGTATAAAACCTTAAGGAAAGTCTTGAACAGTAGCCATTTTAAAGTCTTGGAGGACTAACAGATCCAAAATATGTGTAAAAAACCTTAAAGAATGTCTTGAACAGTAGCCAGTTTAAAGTCTTGGAGGACTAACAGATCCAAAATTCGTATAAAACCCTTAAGGAAAGTCTTGAACAGTAACCAGTTTAAAGTCTTGGAGGACTAACAGCTGTCTTGAAGTAAAATCCCATAGGTATTGAGTTCCCCTAGACCCTGTTTCCTGTCTAAACTAAATGAATAAACTAAAAAGAATGAAGACTGAAAAATAAACTAAGCAATATAATAATAATTTTGATTTAATTAATTAATTTTTTTATTTTATATTTTTTTTTTATAATTTTATTTTATTTTTATTTTATTTTTTTGTTTTTATTTTATTTTTATTTTATTTTATTTATTTATTTTTTATTTTTTTTTCTTTATTTATTTATTTTTAATTTTAATTTTGTTTTTAATTTAAAATAAAAGATTTTAGAAAAGATAGTTTTGAAATAAAAGTTAAATTTTAATTTTTAAAGAAAGATAAAAAAAGTAATAATAATAAAAAAATTTCAAAATAAAATTTTTAAAAGATGCCCCCCGGCCATTTGATGAGCCGTACCCTCGACATCATACCCACATCCAAGTGCAACTTGATGTGGTTACACAATTTTGAGAAATTGAAAACAAAAGAAAATAAATGAAAGTTTTTAGAAGATAATTTTTATAATGATGATCACTGGGTGGGCTCCCTCCAATTTATAAAAATGATTAGAGACCACCAGTGAGCATCACCTTTACAATAATTCATAATATATATTAAAAAAAAATCACAATCTAACATAAAAAAATAAAAAAACAAAATAAAATAAAAAATCTTGAATCCGGCGTTGAGAGCGGTGTCTCTTGATTCGTTCCAGTTTATAGTCTTAGTGGAATTCCTATAATTAAAAGACAAAGCCAGGATTCAACTAGAAACAGGGAAAATTTTGGAAACAAACATTATGGGGTAATTGTGTATAGAGCAGCCAGCCCATCAATTACCCCCACACTTGCCAATATTAAACTAAGAAGGTTCCCCTGTGAACACTTCTTCCAATAAATTTTAAAAATTTTCCAACACTATCTTCACCCATATTTTAGGAATTTTAAATTTCAAAAATTTCAAAGAAGGTCTTCTTGAATTTCGTTAAGTTTCATCATAGTTTCGTCGCCTATATACAGTGTAACGATAGTAAAGTATTTTGATAAAAAAGAAGATAGTTTATCCTTGTTGCGGAGGTATCCATAAAGTTTCATTGATATTATAGTTTATCCTCATTGCGGAGATCAATAAAATTTGATAAATGTCATAGTTTATCCTCATTGCAGAGATCAATAAAATTTGATAAATGTCATAGTTTATCCTCATTGCGGAGATATAAATTTAATAAAAGTCATTAAAATTGTAGTTTATCCTCATTTCGGAGTTAGACTTTGGCACTCCTGGTGCCTCTAGGATAAAACCCTTTCACTTGATCGGCTGCTACCCTTTTCTTCAATACTACTCCATCCAACTCTTCTAGCACATATGAACCGCCGGAAACTTGCTCCTTGATTTTATACGGTCCATTCCACCTATCTGCAAACATCTTTCCCCACTGACTTTCCAAACTCCTATTATACACCAGGACCATATCACCTGGGTTCAAAGGTTTCCTTAATCGATGTGCCAACCGCTCATCCCAATATCTGACTGATTGGTTTCTGATCTTCATCATCCGCAAATATGCCTTTTCTAAATATTCTTCTTTCTTTTCTAGCTGCATCATTCTTGCACACAATAATTCTTCAGTAGTTTTGACCGTATCCCAGTCAACTCCAAGATGATTCAGCTTCTAAATCAACCGGTAAAACTGCTTTCTGTCCAAAAACAAGTTCATAAGGTGAAAATCCGGTCGTCCTTTTGGCAGTGATTTGATCAGCAAATAAAACTAAAGGTAAATAGTGCCTCCACTTTTCGGCACTTGTCCCACACATTTTAACTAAAGCATCCTTGATAACTTGATGCCCTCTTTCAACCATGCCTTCAGCTTCAGGATAATATGGGGTTGCTACCCTAACCTTTGATCCAACTTTTAATACGGCCTCTTTAAACTCTGTCCCAAATTCAGGACCTCCATCTACCGTCACCAATTTCATCACTCCATATTGATACACCCAATTATTCAAAAAAAATTCTGCCACATTTTTGGCAGTTAAATTAATAAGAGGCGCTGCCTCTACCCAACCAGATAAATCATCTCTGGCCACAATTAAATATTTATACCGTCCCTCTTTTATATGAACGGCATCTAAACTAACTCTTCCAAAGAGCGTATATTCACCAGTCGCGCGTCCAGGTTCTTTTGGCCTTAAATAACTTCGTCTTTGACATTCTTCGCATGACTGAACCCACTGTTTAACAGCCATCTTCATGCCAGGCCACCAAAATTGATCAGAAATTCTTCTAAACGTTTCTCCAACGCCTCTATGCCCGAGATCTTCATGTAGTGATTTCAAAACTAATTCTTGCCCCTTCTGTTGAGTTATAACTACTTGAGGATTTGGATACCTCCTCCTCATTAAACGTCGACCAGATAGGTAAAACGTAGATGACTTCCTCTTGATAGCCACACATTCATCGTCTTCACAATCTTCTGGCCTCTCTAAAGTCAACAAATATTTGACTAACAAAAAATAAAAACCAGTCTGAACCCTGACTTCATCTTGAAAATCGATTAATATAACATCAATAGGGACTTCTCTATCTCCAATATCACCTGCACATGAATGAGCCAATAATCGGTGACCCCTAAATAAATCTTTAACCGAGCTATGTCCTTGTTTTTCTTCTGAACCTTTGGATCCTTCGTAAACCGTATTTGAAAATACCTCTTTCTCTTTATCCACCTTTTTATTTAAATTCTCTAATTCTCCAACATATACACCATTCCTTAATTTACTACTATCCCACACTACCTGTCAGTACAGTCTAGTATATAAGTATGATATAATAGTATTTTTTTATGGTCCTACTACTTATTAATAAATGATTTAGTGATTAAACCTCAGGGGAAGACTAATAGAATAGTTATACTCAAATTAAACTCACAATACTTGGATTTTAAATGCGTGCTAGTGGTGGAAAATAGAAGAATAAAATATAGTTATAGCTTTTATAAAGATAATATCAATTTATAAGGGCTTTATAATATATTTCTGAATGTTAATAATTGTAGTGTAGTGTTTATTTGAAGTGTAGTAATTGAATGATCATAATAAACCGTCAAAATCCCTTCTTACTTATACCCAAATCCACTGGAGTGCACAGACCTTCAATCCAGATGATGTCACTGCTATCCCCGGCAATTACAGCACTGTGAGGGCCCATCACCTCCCCATGGCGTCCACTTCAAGCAGTTTCAACACCCAGACCTCCAGTAAGGACCCTCCATCACTATTAATAATAACACAGAGTCATACCATAAATAGAAAACCCAGATAAAAGCGGATACCATAAAGAAACAGGTAAAATAAAAGATCAAAAAGAGATTTAATGAAACTAAAAGCATATAAAGGAAACAAATAAAATTTCCAAGCCCCCAATAACATCCCCAAGCATCCACATTAACCCAAAAACATATTTCCAACCCATAAATCCGTGAATAACCATCCAAGGAAGTAATTTTAGTTGTCCAAACTGGGTGTATGCGCCTGATATAGGTGTCTATGCTTCTGTAGGCATTGTGAGTCCACTGATTTCGTCCATATGACCTAAAATAAGCAGAAAAACAAAGGTTATAGGCTATTAAGGGGCTAAAACCCACTTATATACCTAAATATACATAATATACTGCATATTTCACTGAATATGAGATTTATGTATACATATAAGCTTATGTATGTCAATAATTACTTCATATCACTTAAGATAAGTATATTATGACTCCATTAACACCTTAATAAGTATTATTAGGCCATGGATAAGCTATTTAAACTATTATAAATTATATAATAGAATAATAATTATATATATATATAATAAAATAATATATATTATTATTTTAACCTTATTTTTAAGATATAAGCTTAATCTAATTAAGGTTATCTTATTTTAAGCATAAGAAATACTCAGTCCTAAGGATATTTAGGCTGACACTACCAATCCATCTTCCTCTACATACACCACATCTTCTTCTACCTCCTCTCTGCAGAATTTATCTACAGCTTTTTCAACACCTTTATTAACATAAAAACTATTTTCCAGTTTATCCTCTTGGTGGAGGTCATCATCACCATAATCTAAACACAATAGTCCTGCCAGTTTAACCTCATGGGGGAGGTATGGAAAGTCTTCAGCTCCTTTAGTGCTGGCTTTGATAATAGGTATATCTTCATCGAACTCTTCTGAGTCTGAATCTTCTTCAGTGGGTGGTCTCCTTGATAAACCATCTGGCATAGTAAAAGTCTTGCCAGGCTTATGAACTAAATCAAATGAAAAATGTTGAATAAAAGCTACCCATCTCGTCATGGGTGCATTTGGTAAACTTGGGGAATTAATCATTTGGATTAACGATTTCGCATCCACTTGCAACTCAAAATGTTGCCCCCACAAAATATGCTGAAGTTTCTTCAGTATTTTTGCCACACCACATAATTCCAATTTTGGTTGAAAATATCTTGATTCGACCTCAGTTAATACTACAGATTCATACCTAACTGGCCTGATGTAACCAGCTTTATCCATCTGAGACAAAACCGCCCCAGCTGCAATCTGACTTGAATCAACTGCTAAATAAATTCTACCAGCATCTTTTCCATAATCCAACTTGTGCAGGACTAAATCCTTCCCCACAACCTCCTTCAACTTCACAAACACCTTCTCACACTCTTCATCCCACTCCCAGTCTGCATCCTTTCTCGTTAACCGTCTCAATGGAGCTGCCAATGAAGAAAAGTCCTTGATAAACATTCTAACATATACGCAAACGCCTAAAAACCCTCTAACTTCCGTCGTATTCTTGGGTCTTGGCCAGGACTGAATTTTGTTAACTTTCTTCTTGGACATAATCCTACCCTCTCTACATACCACATGGCCTAATATTTCTAAGGCTGGCACACAACAGGAAAATTTTGAGCCTGAAATAGTTAACCCAGACTCTTCAATTCGAAACAAGATTCTTTCTAATGTAATTGCAAACTCCCAAATGAATTTGGGTATCCCAGGATTCTCTTCCAACACCTGGTTATCATAGTCGGTTGTTGGTCCCTTAATTCCTCCATCATCTATAAAGATTCCAGCATATTGTGGAATTTCATCTTGAAGGATCCAAGCCATCTGAGCTTGATAAACTGCAACCGAATTTGTTGCTCCTTGAGGTAATCTTGTTAACTGTAAACGTCCTAGTGGTGTATCGAATGTAGTGAGAGGCCTTGAGTCCGGATGTAACTCTCTCTCATCATATCCACCAATAATATCTCCCAAACCATAACACACTCTCCCTGCAAACGCTTCAACAAACTCCTCAGCACTAGGTGGTATCCCAGCATCCTTTATTGTAACCCTATTTAATTCCCTAAGATCATGAACAACTCTAAGCTTGCCATTCGGTTTCTTGATACAAAATACCGGACTAGAATAACTTGATGTTGATTGCTCATACAGTCCAGTGCGTATCCATTCTCTGACAACTTCAATATAGGCTTCTTTTAATGCAGCCGGAATAGTAATCGGTTTCTGCTGCCACGGTTCATGACATACCACAGGAATCTTGTAAGGCTCCCCATAGGAATGCTTCAACACACCCCTCTCCTCTTCTACAAAAGCATTGGCCTTCTCTCGCTTGACCATCACATCCAACAACAACTTCTTCTCTTCTCCAGACAACCAACCATCAGGTCCAAAATTAACAACACCCAGTCTCTCAAAAGTGATTCTTGACGTCTCAGAAAATTCAGGCGGATTCTTTACCAAGGGGCTTTCATAAGGATCTCTTGATAACCTTGGTCTTCTCAAGGGTGGATTTAATTCAGCAGGTAGCGGTTCATTAATAGGTCGAACTTTATTTGCTACTTTCTTATATTTGGCTGCCTCCACATCTGAATAAGCTTGAGGTAAAACATTTACTTTTGATTTGCCATTAAAAATTTCATCAAATGAATCTTCTTCATCGCCAGAATCGGAATAAGAAAAATTAGAAAAATATTTTATTTCATTATTAAATTTTACCCTTTTCTCCTTTCCCTCTTCTAATTTATATACAGATTTTCTAACACCTTTGCTTCCCTTATCCAACAGTAAATCACCCGTAAAGAAAGTTGGCAGTTTAACCTCTTGCTGGAGAACCGGAATTGAATTTTCACAAAAATTATTTTTTTGTGTTTTAATTATACTGAGATTTTTTATTGGATTTTGATGTGTTTTTTGCAGTTTACCCTCTTGCTGGAGGTCCGAAACAGAAGGAGATAATTGCAGTTTAACCTCTTTCTGGAGGTTATAAAACATACCCTTCCAATTTTTATCCAACCTAATTTGGCCCATTTTGCCTTTTTCACCGTTTTTAAATTTAATAGAAAAACAGGATAAATCCAATAAACATATAGAAAAGTCCATAACGTATTTGCACTCCAAAGTAATATTAACAGAAAATAATTGAGAATCCACTTGAATTATCTCCAAGTGAGCTGACCTATTGCAATCCGGGATCTCATCCTGAGGAGAGATTACAACATTAGAGTGATCAGCCCCAGCTACCCCAAAAAATGAGGGCTTTCATCCCTTTCCAACAAACATAATTCACCAGAAGCCGTCCGTTTTATATGCCGCTTCTTGGTGCAAACACAACACTGGCACAGAGTAGTAATCCCTGGCCGTGTTTCCCAACCTTCATCTCCAGGAGGCGCTAACCGCATATGTAACCTCCGCATATCTTCACCAGTGATCTCCAAACTAATCCCCATGCCAGCTTGATACCCTATCCTGGCCTCAAAATCCATCAAAAAAGGACCACCAAGAACAGTTTTGACTGCTCCTCTGGCCACATAAAAGTGAACCTTACCAACATATCCACCAATGCCTAACCTGACATGCTCAGCTGTACCCATCAGCTCTGTTGCATGCCCTCCGATGCCTCTGAGGTTTCCCCCAGTTCCACTTTTAATTGGCAAGCCTATACTCATCGCTTGCTCCAATGAAATTAAATTAATTTGAGACCCTGAATCGACCAAGGCCTTTACTTCTTTACCGTTAAGATTTACCACCAGGTAACCCAGGGGAGCGGAAAAATGCGTATCTACATCTTCCCCAAACTTCTCAGCATTTTCACAAATATATTCCACCTCTCCAGCAGAAACCCGACGCCTCGTCAAATGCTTCTTTTGCTTTTCAGCAAGCGCCGGACTAATTGTAAATAACTCCCCCAAAGATAAGGGAATCTGCAGTTGATTCACCCTATTCAAAACTGCGTCCATCGCATTAGCTTGACCAGAAACTACTGGCCGCTCATACTGGACCTTTGATTTTACAACCTTGGCCCTGGGTACTTCTTGAGGTCCAACCGAGCCATCTTCACCCCCATAATAACATCTTCACTTTCTATAACCCTAACTCCATCACCAGCTTCTTGCACCAATCCTGATCCATCGCTAGTCCTTCTTACTCCCTCCATTGGGATGGGACCGCTAAAACTTGGTCTGGGTAGAGATGCCAACAGTACGTCCTCCTCAGAATCCAAATCATCCTCTGGCATAGGCTCACCATTTAAATCAAACTTGCCATAACTAGGGGGCCCCATATCAGCAATCCCCTTCTGCATTTTATATAATTCGTCCTTAGAGTAAGGGTTCAATTTGTTGACAGCAGTTTGAGCACTAGAATTCTTGTCCTTAGAGTAAGGGTTCACTTTGTTATTGGCCTTGCCAGGATTAGCCCTCAATTGGCTCTGAATGCTACTTTTCGCCTTAGTAGCAGCTGCTCTTCTAGCAGCATTAACATCATATTTGCCAGCCATACAGCTACCCTCCACCTGGGCAACTGTCGCCAGCTCTAAACCACCAAAAGAAGTAGAAAATGTGGCTTTACTGACCTCTTTCTCCTTGCCCTTGTCAGCTTTACCACCATTACCATTACCATTTTTGCCACCCTTGGCATTAACATCTTCATCTGTCACCTCTTCAAATCTGGCTCTCCTTTCAGCCGTTAAACTTCTTCTGACCAAATCAGAAGGAGACTGTCCATCACTGGGCTTGATGAACAAACCATCAGGAAATTTATAAACTTTACCATCAAAAAGAACTCACCCAGCATCCATATCCTTATCAAGAGCAAAACAAACTGTTGCTCTGTGCCCCCTCCTATTACAATAGGAGCACACCTTTGGCTCATCATAGCCACCTCTATATCCATTACCACCATTCCCACCATTTCTCCCATTGCCTGGGAAGCGGTTACCGTTGTTATTGCCATTATAATTTTGACTTTCATAACCTCTGGACTGATAAGAAGTCGACGTCGACGAAGAAGCGATTGGGGCCTTGTTGGCCTTCTGAGTCTCTTGAGCAAATATTTTTAATTGTTTAGTTAAATTGGCCAAGTGATCGACCATCTTATTATCTACATTGCCCTCCACTTTAGCAGCAGGTAATCCCATTTGTGCCCTCTTGGCCTCCTGGGCTTTGACCATAATATCATTGTTTTCGGCCAAAACTTCGCTAACCTTGCTAACATATTGAGTGCAAGACTCTTGATATTTGTCCAACGCCAATAACTTTAGATGGGCCTGAATGTTCTCTTTGATAAACTCCAGAGCCGGCAGTTTCTGCTCACCATTAGGCAGTTCCTTCATCAAATCTTTTCTTGAAAGATCCTTCAAGACGTCCATTCGAATATCCCTGCTGCATGCTGTCCAAAACAAATCTTTTGCTTGGTTCTCATGCACTAACTCGTCCACCAGAATAAGATATTCAACTACTTCATCAAACTGAACACACAGCTTTTTGAAGTCTGCCATAGAAGAAACACCACCTTTTGCTTGCCAGTCTCCAACAATTTTATTGAGGTCCATCATAGTAAACCTAACACCCCATCTATCAACCATAGCTTTAGAAAGCTTAACCCAATCCTTGTCCTTGAATGCCTGCATAGCAATAACCTCTTTTTCCACCTCCCTATCAGCAATAAAAAATCTAACTTGCTTCACCATGTCCACATGAGAAGCACCATCAACAGCAGCAGCAGCTTCATACCTGCTAATGAACCATTTAACCTCCTCCCCATCAAACTTTGGGCCATCCCAAGAAACAATTCTAACTGAGGTAGTAAGAGGGTTAGAAGATCCAGAAGCAACAGCAGAAGAAGACATCCCAATAAGTAATGAAAAGCGTTAACAATCGATTAAATAACAAGCCTCTTGCAGGCCAATAACAAAAATCCAATTAGAGTTCCAGAAAATAAGCCTCTTGCAGGCTAATAACGTTCTTGATCCAAGTAAGTCTTTTAAAGAAAGCTAGAGAATTTGAACCCTACGTTGGGCGCCAACTATGGTAAGGTAAACTCTTACAGTCGCCTTGCTGTAAGCAGAATCCGGAGGAGATATGTGGATTTAGCTGAAATCCCCGTCCTTCCAATAAAAATAACAAAATGGGAATTCTAAATCACTAAGCTAACCAATCTACTTGGATCTGATTGATAAAAATAATGAAACTCTAAAATAATTAACGCTTATTGAGATTTAAAGAAAGTGGCTGTTGAGAAAGAAATACTGATAACAACAATTAAGGTGTACCAGTGAAAGATCTGAAAAGATTGACTTTTATGTTTTTATAATAATTTGAATTTTTATGAGACAGCAATAATCAAGTCCCAGTGATGAAGACCTTTCTAAAGATACCCTATATGAAGTGTGATTTAAATTGTTGAATTGTATTTCTAAAATGTTATGTAAAAATAATAAATGTTATAAGGGTATTATAACTTATTTAATTTGTTGAGTAATAAAAAATGAGACCATGGTAGTTAAAGATTAAGCTGTATGTTGTATCCCCCTCTCAATTTCGAGTTTGAGATGCCCTTAAGTATTCCTAGTCACGTGCCTAAGTTTTCCCCTCCAGAGCTCTTCCAGAGTCAATCCGGAGCCCGTACGGAGTCTGTCCGGACTTCCGGACTCAATTAGAACCTTAAAACTATAATAAAAAATCTAGAAAAATTACACATAATAGAGCTACTTCTCCTTTACATACCAAACTAAGTTTCGTAGTCTGCGCAGGTCTAATTACCCCGTGAAAATTCATCAAAGTTAAGTAATTTCTGAAAACGTAAATATTTCTATAAAACTTTAAAATTCATTTAAAAATATAAGAAAAATAGTAAAAATTCTGGGAAAATTTCCCAAGGTTCTTGAGTGACTTGACTTGATACTTATAAATTTTTCAGACCGTAAAAATAAGTTTTCTCCGTAAAATAAATTGTTTTTGTGTAGGCATTTGCTCGTGACCAACTTCTTCATATTTAAAACTCAAATAAATTAAATAAAACCCTTTTATATATAAAAAAATAATAACGCCAATCTTGCACACCGTAATAACTCCATTTACGTATTTAGGTGCCGTACTAAAATTTAGGCTACCACACCGTGAGGGATAAATTGTATTTAATTGATTGTTTTTTGAAGATAAAAAATTGTGTACCTGTGGTTTGGATGAACTCTAGGTGGATAATTCAGCTATATCAAACTACATCTAGTGAAGTATCTTATCAAATAATTTTTTCATTTCAATAGAGAGAATTGATCCCATCTGACTGCACCTGACCAAAAGTGTCCAGCACAAGTTCGGCCAAACTTGTGCTGGACACTTTTATGATGGAGAGTAGCTAGGGTGCAGGTCTTCTTCATTGCAACTGTTATTTTTTTAAAACATGTCAAATGGTATTTGATCTTTCTGTGTTATTCATATTTTATTATCTGATTAATTTTTTGTCATTAGAATTTTATTAATTTTATTAGTACAGAAAAAACTTGTGCGCCAAATGCATGCCATGTTATATTACACCTTTTATAATATTATTAAAAAATGTTAAAAAAATATGAAAATGATTTCTTTTCCAAAATTATAAATTAATATCCAAATGTAACATGAGTGATAAAAAAGTAAAGTAAAAGAGATCAAATATGAAAAAGAAAAATTCAAGAAAAATTCCTGCCTTCAAGAGCCAGTAGAGGTGTTGGAACAAATGGGTGCCATCAGGGCTAAATTTGATAAAATTTAATTTTTTTTAAAGATAAAAAATTTTTCACCTGAGGTTTGGGAAAACTCAAGGTGGATAATTCAGCCATACCAAACTACTTCTAATGTAATTATTTAGCATTTTTTTTTAATTTAATTTCCACAGAGAGAATCGATCCCATCTGACTGCACCTGAACAAAAGTGTCCAGCACATGTTCAGCCAAACTTGTGCTGGACACTTTTATGATGGAGAGTAGCTAGGGTGGAAGTGTTTCTCAGTACATCAGTTTTTTGTTTTTCACATTTCTATTGAGTTTTTAACTTTTTTTTATCATTCATATTTATCTTATAATTAATTTTTTGTCACCATATATATTATTAATGTTTCTAGTATAGCAAAAACCTGCATGCCAAATGCAAAAGTGGTGATGTTACAACTTTAATAATATTATTATATAAAGTTAAAAAAATATGAATATGTTTAGTTTTTAAAAAAATAAATTGATATTTAAAATTAAAAAGAGTAATAGAAAAGTAAAATGAAAATAAATGGGATCAAATACGAAATAAAAAATACAAGTAAAATTTTTACTATCAAGATCCAGAAGTGGTGTTGGGACAGTTGGGGACCCCTAGGTCAAGACTTGGTCTAAACTTACTTTTATGTATAGCTAACAAATTTTGAACTGAGGTTTGGAAAGACATCCAGGGGACAATTTTACAATATTAAACATTCTTTACTTCAATAATTGAGTGAAATATCATTTTTTATTGCCATAGAGAGAATTTATCTCATATGACTTCATGCAACCAAAAGTGTCCAGCACAAGTTCGGCCAAACTTGTGCTGGACACTTTTATAATTGAGAGTAGGCATACAGAAAATCTTCTTAAACTCAAAAGGGATTTCTTATAAACATTTCCACTGGAATTTGATCTTTCTGTGTCATTTAAATTTACCATTTGATTAATTTTTTGTCATCATTATATTGTTAACGTTATTACTATAGTAATAACTTGTGTGAAAAATGCATACCAGGTGGTGTTCCACCTTTAATCATATATTATTAAATAAAGGTATAAGAGTATGAAAATTATTTATTTTAAAAATTAAAAATTGATATCCAAAGCAATATGAGCAATAAAAAAGTAAAATAAAAGGGATAAAATACGAAAAAAAAATCTAAGGAAAATTCCCACTATCAATAACAAGTAGAGGTGTTAGATCAAATGTGCACCACCAGGGCTAAACTTGCAATATATTTTCTTTTTTGTTAAACCAAAGAAAGTGTCCTGATGAGTTTTGAAAATTAATCAGGAGGACATTTTGGCAATATCAAACTACTTATTATGCAATGATTGAGCAAAATGTCATTTTCATTTCCATAGAGTAAATTTATCCCATCTGACTGCATGCAACCAAAAGTGTCCAGCACAAGTTTGGCCAAACTTATGCTGGACACTTTTATGATGGTGAGTATCTAGGGTGCAGGTCTTCTTCAGTTCATCAGGTATTCCTTATAAACAAATCCACTTGTATATGATCTTTCTGTGTCATTCATATTTATCATTTGATTCATTGTTTTTCACCATTATAATATTAATGTTATTAGTATTGAAAAAATTTTTAAGCCAAATGCATACTGGGAGATGCTACATCTTTCATAATCTTATTAAATAAAAGTAAAAAAAATATGAAAAGTATTAGTTTTACAATAAATAAATTGATATTTGAAAGCAAAAACAGGAATAAAAAAGTAAAATAAAAGTGATTAAATATGAAATTAAACATTTAAATAAAATTTCTGCCATCAAAGATAATTTGAGTTTTCAGACTAAATTTGGACCACCAGTTCTAGATTTGGAATATTTTTTCTTTTTTTTAAAATTAATAAAAGTGTCCACCTGATGTTTTCCAAAAAATCAGGAGGATAGTATAGCAGTATAAAGCTACTTCTTGTGCAATGATTGAGCAAAAATTCATTTTAACTTCCATTGAGTAAATTTATCCCATCTGACTGCATGCAACCAAAATTGTCCAGCACAAGCTCAGCTGAAATTGTGCAGGACAATTTTATGATGGAGAGTAGCTAGGGTGCAAGTCTTCTTCAGTTAATCTTATATTCATTTTAAAAATGTCTATGGGTATTTGATCTTTCTGTGTCATCCATATTTATTATTTGATTATTTTTTAGTCACCATTATATTATTAATGTTTTTAGTATAGCAAAAAAATGTGTAATGAATGTACACTGGATGATTTTACAACTTTAATAATATAATATAATAAATATAAAAAAATGTGAAAGTTATCAGTTTTACCAAAATAAAATTGATATTTAAAAGCTAAAGGATAAATAAAAGGGTAAGATTAAAATTAAAGAGATCAAACATGAAATAAAGATATTAGGTATAATTTCTGCTATCATGAGCCAGTGGAGGCTTCAGAAAAAATGGGCACCATCATAGATTAACATGGATCAAATTTACTTTTTACCAAAGGAAAAAATTGTCTACCTTAGGTTTGGACAAACTTCCAGGGGACAATTTGTCTATGTAAAACTACTTTCAGTGCAATGATGGAGTGATAATTCAGTCTCATTTCCATAAAAAGAATTGATTGCATCTGACAGCATGCAACCAAAAGTGTCCATCACAAGTTTGGCCAAACTTATGCTGGACACTTTTATCATGAAGAGTATCCAGGGTGCAATCATTTTTAATCATCTGAAATTTCTTATAAACATTTCCACTGTTATTAAATCTTTGTGCCTCACTCATATTTATCAATTGATTAATTTTTTCTCACCATTATATTATTAATATTATCAGTAGAGTAAAAAATTGTGTTCCAAATGAATACTGGGTGATGTTACACCTTTTATAATATTATTAAATAAAAGGTAAAAAAATATGAAAATGATTTATTTTACAAAAAATAAACTTCTATCCAAAAGCAATATGAGAGGAATAAAGTAAAATAAAAGAAATCAAATATGAAAATTAAAATCCATTTTAAATTCCTGCCATAAACAGAAAAAAGAGATGTTGAATTAAATTAGAACAATCAGGGCTAAACTTGCACTAAATTTTCTTTTTTGTAAAAATAAAAAAAAATCCTCTTGAGCTTTACCAAAACTTCAGCATGAAAATTTTTCCATATCAAACTACTTCCAGTGTAATTTTATATCAAAAATTTATCTTCATTTCCATAGAGAGAATTGCTCCCATCTGACTGAACCTGACCATAAGTGTCCAGCACAAGTTCGGCAGAACTTGTGCTGGACACTTTTTTAATGTAGAGTAGCTAGGGTAGAATTTTTCTTTAGTTCATCTAGTATTTATTACAAACATGTCTACTGGTATTTTACATTTGTTCCTCACTTTTTAATATCATTTGATTAATTTTTAATCGCCATTATATTATTAATTTTATAAGTATAGAAAAAACTCATGTGCCAAATGCATACCAGGTAATGTTATGCCATTTATAATATTATTAAATAAATGTATAAAAATATGAAAATAGTTTATTTTAAAAATTATTAATTGATATCCAAAAGCAATATTAGGAATAAAAAATTAAGTTAAAGCGATCAAATATGAAAAAAGAAATCCAAGTAATATTCCTACTATCAAAGGCCAGTAGAGGTGTTGAAGCGAATGTGAGCCATCAGGGATAAATTGTACTAAATTGAATTTTTTCAAAGATAAAAAATTGTGCACCTGTGCTTTGGATGAAATCTAGGTAGAAAATTTGTCTATGTAAAACTACTTCTAGTGAAGTTTTTTATCCAAAAAAATTTTTTCATTGCCATAGCAAGAATTGATCTCATATGACTGCAACTGACCAAAAGTGTCCAGCACAAGTTCGGCTGAACTTGTGCTGGACACTTTTTTGATGGTGAGTATCTAGGGTGCAGCTCTTCTTCAGTGCAACTGGTATTTTTTTAAAACATATCCACTGGTATTTGATCTTTCTGTTTTATTAATATTTTATCATTTGATCAATCTTTTGTTACCAGTATATTATTATTTTTATTAGTATAGCAAAAAAACATGTGCCAAATGCTTACAGGGTGATGTTAAACCTTTAATAATTCTATTAAATACAGGTAAAAAATTATGAAAATGATTTGTTTTACATAAAATTAATTGATATCTAAAAGAAAAAAAAGAGATAAAAAGAAATAGGTTGAATAATAGGGATTTTATATGAAATTCAAAATTCAAGCTAAATGCCTACTTTTAAGGCTCAGAAGAGGTGTTGGATAAAATGGGCATCATCAGGAATAAAATTTTACTTAATTTGATTTTTTGAAAAACTAAATGAAGTTTTCAACTGTTTTTTTTCCAATATTTAGTTGGACACTTTATCTATATCATATTACTTCTAGTACCATGATTGACCGAATTAAATCCTCATTTCCATATGCAGAATTGATCCCATATGGCTGGACCAGGCCAAAGGTGTCAACCAAAAGTTTGAGAATTCTTCTGGTGGACACTTTTATGATGGACAGTAGTAGGGTGCAAGTCTTCTTTATTAAATCTAGTATTCCTCATAAACATTTCCAACTTATTTTTGGCCAAAAATCAGGTGGAAAGTTTTTCCATATAAAATTACTTCTAATGCCATGATTGACTAAAAATTGATTCTCATTGCCATATAGAGAGTTGATCCCATATGACTGGATCTGGCAAAAGTGTCACCACAATTTTTGATAAACTTAAGTTTGAAAATTTTATGATGGAAAGTAATTGCAAGTCTTCTTCATTTCATCAAGTAATCCTCATTAACATTTCCACCTGTAATTTAGCTAAACTTCAGGTGGACACTTTGGCCATATTAAATTAATTCTAGTTCCATGTTGATAAAAAACTGATACTTATTGCCATATATAGATATTAAACCCATCAGACTGTGCCTTTCTTAAAGTGTCTACCTGAATTATGGCTAAACCTCAGTTGGACACTTTTATGATGCTGAGTAGCTAGGGAAAAAGTATTCTTCAGTTAATTTGGTATTCATAATAAATTTATCCTCCTGAAGTTTATCCTAACTTGAGGTGGACAATTTTGGAAAGCACCAGTTAGTCACTATCCATCAAAAAAGTGTTCACCAAAATTTTGGCTAAACTTGTGGTGGACCCCTTTGATCAGCCACAGTCAGATGAGATCAACTCTTTAGATGGGAATGAGGATGATGTTTTGGTCAATCATGGAAATAGAAGTAGTGTGATGTGGCCAAATTACCCCCCTGAAGGTCAGACAAACCTCAGAAGGACACTTTTTAGCAGGTAGTAACTGAGAAAAATCCATTTATCAGAAGGAAAATCTTTTATTGGATAGATTCCAAGGTTTCATACTTGTGTATTATGGTCAGTATTAATTTTGAAAGAGTCTGTCCAAGCTATTTCATTGCCCATCATGACTCATTCTGTTTTAAATGTTTCAAACTGCGTGATACAGTATTAAGGTGTCACATAGTATAATTAAGTTCTATTACGTGCCCTCCTATGATGCCTAAATTTATAATTTAATATCTTACATAATAATTTTTTTTATATAAATTCATCAATTTTTTTTTATTATCAAATTTTATAGAGCAAGTATCCTGAATTATTATATATGCATAAGCTTAGGTTAGATCAATTTGTGCTCAATTTGTTCTCATCAGAGGACCAAAATCAAGTTCTGGAGGATCAACTTGTGCATAATTTGGAATCAGTTGATATTCTGTCTATAATCAATCTGAGAATAAATGTAAATCTAACTCTAATTTACTTATGTTTATAAAGTATTCATAAACCTGGCATATTTAAGGGACACTCTAAATTTCAAGAGAGGGGATTGCTAGCAATTCACCCCTAGATTTCCCGTGGTGATAAACACACATAAGACATACCAAAATGAAAAAAAAAGGAAAATAAGCTGAGACATAAAATGTGACCCTAGCTTAAGCCTACATAAGCACCACTAAGCAATAAACTTCCAATAAATACCAATAACAACACCATAACTACCCTATAAAACAAGGTAACCACCCATAGGGATACGAAAATGAAGAGAAAAGAAAGGAAATTAAGCTGAGACATAATAAGTAACCCTTTCTTAAGCCTCCATAAACACTACTAACTATCACCTAAAGATAAAAATCCACTAATAACACCATAACCCCAATAACACCCTACATACCAAATACCCCCAAATATGCACTCCAAAGGCCTACCCAGGTTTGGATCACAACATCCTCCCTCCAATCAAGAATTTCCCCATTCTTCCTTTGCCAACAACCATGTTCAAAAACCTCTCCAGAATCTTTACAATAGCCCATTTCTCTCTTCCACCAGATCCTATTCCATCCTAAGTGAACTTCTGAACCAGAATTCCAAGCTTCTTCTTTAAAACTTCTCTTGCACTATACCTTTAAATTCAATCTATACCTGTGAAAAAAATCTCTTTCTTCTGTTCCTGTATTCCAACTCTGGCTGTACCAGCCTCTAACAATGAAAAGTGATATCCAGTTGACCAGTCTTCCTGACTATAACCTTCTACCAGCATATAAATTTCCTCATTTTATTGTCTTGGGGGACTCACAACCCTCATTTCAAAGTCTTGGGGGACTAAAATCCCTTAGTTTAAAGTCTTGGGGGACTAACAGCCCTCATTTTATAGTCTTGGGGGACTCCAAAAATCCTCAGTTTATAGTCTTGGGGGACTTCAAAAACCTGAATCACAGAACACAGAACCAGAGATCAACCAGAAAAAGATTTAGAGAAGTAACTAACTTTCTGTGGTAGCTGTATATAGAGCTGCCAGCCCATCAATCACCCCCAAACTTGCCTTTACAAAATTCAGAAGTTCCACCTTGGATCCTTCTGCCCTTAAAGTTCCACCTCACACTGCCTCCCATTTCTCAGTTTTTAGTCTTGGGGGACTTTCCATCAAAAAATCTTCAGCCCATAATTAAAAGATCAGTTTAAAGTCTTGAAGGACTTCCCAGAAAAAAATCTTGAAGATATATCCCATAAATAAAATATCAGTTTAAAGTCTTGAAGGACATTCCAGAAAAAAAATCATGAGGATATAGCCTATAAATCCCCAAACCAAAAACCATCAAAGCCAAAACATTTAACCTCCTTTAAAAAATAAAACAAAATAAAATGGTATCCCCCAGCCAATTGATGAGCTGATCCCTTGATACCTTAACCACATACAAGTGCATCTTGATGTGGTCACACCTAAAAAAAAAAAATACTTTTTTTTTTATTTTGGCTCCTCCTCTTCTGCCAAAAAAATTTCAAGAGCCCTATCTTGAGCCTTTGAAAAAACATAGACTTGATAAAAAAATTAGAAGAAAAAAAGAGAAAAAAGAAAATAATCTTGAATCCACCACTTTCACAGCCAACACCCTAAAACCACATAGCAAAGCCAGCTCCAGGTCTACAGAAAAGATCATTGGGTTCACTCCCTCCAAAAAGTAAAAATGATGGGAGACCACCAGCAATCCACCACCAATAAAAAACACCAAAAGACATTTAAGGCAATCCATTTTAAATTCATAGAGGACTAAAAACCTGAATCACAAAAAAACAACACTAGAATTCAACTAGAAAAAAAACCAAAGGCTTGAAACAGACATTCTGTGGTAACTATTCTACAGAGCATCCAGCTCATCAGTTACCCCCACACTTGCCAAAATAAAATATAGAAGCCCCCCTTGGGTACCTTCTAACAAAAACAAAACATCCAACAAAAATAAACAAAACCAATAAGCATAAGGGGTCCAGCACTTGAAGAACAAAAGAATTTCCAGTTTAAAGTTATGGTGGACTGAAAACCTGTTTAAGAAAAAAAACCAAAACTAGAATTCAACAAAATTTAGAGAAGGGGTTGGAAAAAGACAATTTGGGGAAACTGTTGTTAGAGCTGCCAGCCCATCAGTTACCCCCACACTTTCCTAAATAAAATCTAGAAGCCCCACCCCTGCTTACCTTCTAACAAAAAAAGATTTTTCAACACAAATCTTCTCCCATAAAAAACCAAAACCATTAAAAAACCAATTAAATGCTTGAAAGCCGAAAAAATACAATTTGGAAATAAAATTTTGCAGTTTAACCTCATTCTGGAGGTTAGATAAAACCAATGATCATCATTTTTATCTTCATTTTATTTTAAATAAAATACCCATCTTCACTTGAAGTTTTCTTTTCTTCCATTTTCATTATACTAAGATTTTTTTTCCTTTTTTATATAGAGACTTGAACCAGAGACACTGATAAGAATTGGACAAAAAAAATCCTGAACAAATACATAGAGGCCAAATTAAGAAAAACCAAAACAATTAAGTATTTTATCCTCATTTTGGAGAAATCAGATTCTAGAAATCCAAAGGTTGAAACCAATAAGTTTGCTCCTAGGGCCTGAACCTGCTAAGATCCTTTTCCAATTCTGATATCCCAACATCAGACTTCCAAACAAATCTTCCATCATCCTCCATAAACTGAGTCTACCATAGTTCACATCACTGGAATCAATAAATTCTCCACCCTGTGAAACATCTGGAACCTCCACCACATATTTAAAATCAGCCTCCATACCAGTGACATCCAAAACATCAAAATTTTCCTCTTACCTATAGGAATATTGCTTAGAATCTGCAAAATCCTCCAGAATAACATCAATAACATCAAAAAAAAATCCTCCTCCAAGCAGAGACCTTCTGATCTTGAGGGAACCACCTGAAAATAATCTTCCTCTATTAGAAAAAGATCCAAGACAGAATCTTTTTGTCCATCCAAAAATTCAACTGATATATCCTCCTCCAATAAACCATTATCTGAACTTGAAAAAGAAAAATAATCATCCCTCAACAACTATTCATCTACCAAAGATTCCTTCTCAATATCCCAAAATCCTTCATCATGACCAGACAAATCCTCCTTCCCACATAATTCATCCAAAATTAAGGAAATACACTTATCCCCAAGTGCATAAATCTCCAAAACATTCAGTGAAACACATTCCTAAGTTACAATGGTATTCTCTGGAAAAGTGAAATAAGCTTCAAAAACATCATCAGAATCACCATCTTCCAAATTTGATGACTCCAACACCTCCCCAGAAGCTGAAATTTCCACAACAGTCTTCTGAACCTCTCTGTCCAAGTGTATTTCCTCTCCAAATTCCACATCCCTATCCTTCATACCATCCAAATATACCAAAATAACCTCCTTTAAAACAGCCATAGCAGGAATCCTATTTTCACCATTTGGAAGAGTCTTCATCAAGTCAGCCTTTAATTGAATCTCCATAACCTCCACCTTTAATTCCTTACCCATGGCACTCCAAAATACATACTTTGCCCCATCTTCATGTGGTAATATATCATTATATACTAGATAATCCAGAGCCTTCCCAAACTCCTCCATAAATTCCCGATACTGAGAAAGAGAATTTAAACCTCCTTTCAATTCCCACTTCCTAGAAATCCCATGTAGATCCACCATTGAGAAAGTAGTAGGCCATCTTTTAAGCATTTCAATTTTCAACTTTCCCCAGTCCTGACTCCTATATCCTGCCATACCAGAAACTTCCTTCTCCACCTCCCTATTACCAATGAAAAATATTACTTGCCTAACCATGTCCAACAGTGAGGCCCCATCAATCTCAGAAGCAACCTCAAACCTAGCCAAAAACCCCTTTTCATCCTACCCCAAAAACCTTGAACCATCCCAAGACTGAATCCTAACCATACTAGCAAATCCAAGTTACAGCCTCCAATCTCCACCAAAGATAGCCAAAGTCCCCCCATAAGCCTTAAATACCTAGGAGGGACCAAATCCAACAGAAAAGAAGACCCCTAGACTAACAACAAAGAGATATAGCACCAAATTCAAAATCCACCAAAGGAGATCAACCAAAGAGAGAAGCCTAGATCAACAGAGATTCCAAAAAGCCAAAAGATTTGTTCCCCACATTGGGCACCAGAAAGGTAGACAATCCTAGAGTACTAGCTATAGGCCTTGACCAAGGGAATTGGAGAAAAACTAGAAAGAATAACCCCTTTCCTTTTAGAAAAACAAGTGAAATTTACCTGCTGCAGAAAATTGGAGATCTGTTTGCTAGACCCTCTAATTAAAAACTCTTGACCTCTTTAAAATTGAAAGATAATATTCCCAGACAGACTGCCAGAATGAGTTGAAATAAATAGTAATATATTCCAACAAAAAACCAGCCAATGAGACAGTGAGGAACAGAGAGGTGATGAGTAAAGAGATAAGATTTTTCCCTAAAAATCTTCCCACACACGCCTCATACAGCCAGTGCACAGACCACCCTGACCAATTCCCTGCCCAAAATCCAGCTTTCCCAGCCTTTTTCATGCATAAAAGTGCATTTTATTGCTTCCCCAGCGCCCAGGCGGGCACCCCGCTTCAAGGGGGGCCGCTTCTAGACCCTAAAACACCCATACAACCCATAAAAACCCTAAAAACCCATAACTTCACTAATAAACAAGATACACCACGGGAAATCTGGGGGTGAACTGCTAGCAGTTCCCTCTTTTTGAAACTATTAGGAATTTGTCAGGAAACTGTTGGGAAAACATCCTGAAACTGTCAGAAAGATGTTTTTAAATCTGATGAAAAAACATTGAAAAAATAAACTGTCACAGATTGAATCCAGAACAATCCCTCCTTGAGCAGAGCTTAAGAGCCACATTGAACATAAGTTAATCTCAGGTTTGGCAAAAGGTTGAACAACATCACTTAGCATACCTTAATATTCAAATATTAAACTTGAATATATGTTGCGTGTATGATATAGATGCATATGCATCTACAGTAAATTGGTTCCTGTTGCTAAAGCCCCTTTTAAAACACACTTGACTGCCTGATCAGCCAAAAAATTAGTCTCCAGACAGACTACCAAACCAAAAAACTGAAATGTAGACCAATGTCCACACCAGAGAAAGAAATGATACTTGATGTAGGTTGCAAGTCCACACCTGAGACAGCAATAATCCTTGATATAGCTTGCAAGAATATGCCAGAGAAACCAGTTGCCAAGTTAAGTTAATTGAAGAACTCACCCTGCAACAAAGAAAGCCAATTGTGGCCAAACAACAGTCAAAACCATGTGAGGAACAAGGATATCACCTCCATATGGTTGTATAATAATTAAAGTTACCCCAAAATGTCTTATTCACTATGTACACACAGACCACTATCTAAAAGCCCATTCACACCAACAAATTTGGTGTTCTTGAGCGCCAAATTGAATAAAAACCCTCTAGAAATGCTTACCAGCCTTCTACCACTGAGGCGGGTGGACTGCTGTAGACAATCCTATAGTACCAGCTATAGGCCTTGACCAAGGGAGTTGGAGAAAAAGTAGAAAGAATAACCCCTGTCCTTTTATAAAAACAAGTGAGATTTACCTGTTGCAGCAAATTGGAGATCTGTTTGCTAGACCCCCTAATTAAACACTCTTGACCTCTTTAAAATTGAAAGATAATATTCCCAGACAGACTGTCAGAATGAGTTGAAATAAATAGTAATATATTCCAACAAAAAACCAGCCAATGAGACAGTGAGGAACAGAGAGGTGATGAGTAAAGAGATAAGATTATTCCCTAAAAAGCTTCCCACACATGCCTCATACAGCCAGTGCACAGACCACCCTGACCAATTCCCTGCCCAAAATCCAGCTTTCCCAGCCTTTTTCATGCATAAAAGTGGATTTTAGCGCTTCCCCAGCGCCCAGGTGGGCACCCCGCTTCAAGGGGGGCCTCCCCTTAGGGACAGGAAAGCCACTTAGGGGCGGATGGCCGCTTTTAGGCCCTAAAACACCCATACAACCCATAAAAACCCATAACTTCACTAATAAACAAAATAAACACACATAAGACATACCAAAATGAAAATAAAATAAAGGAAAATAAGCTGAGACATAATAAGTGACCCTAGCTTAAGCCTACATAAGCACCACTAAGCAATAAACTTCCAATAAATACCAATAACAACACCATAACTACCCTATAAAACAAGGTAACCACTCATAGGGATACCAAAATGAAGAGAAAAGAAAGGACATTAAGCTGAGACATAATAAGTGACCCTTTCTTAAGCCTCCATAAACACTACTAACTATCACCTAAAGATGAAAAAATCCACTAATAACACCATAACCCCAATAACAACCTACATACCAAATACCCCCAAATATGCACTCCAAAGGCCTACCCAAGTTTGGATCACCACACTGCCTGACGTTGGAAGCAGGCCTGAGGCGGCTGGACCACCCTGAAGCCAGAAAACCACCAAAAACCTCCAAAAACACCCAAAATACTTTGAAAAATCTACTCTGACTACTAAAACCCTTAAAACACATAATTAGGCTATAACAACATTGGGACATAAAATGTAGAGAAAAATTAGCTCATTCTAATGGTACTAAGCACTTAACCCTAATACTTAAGGTTAGTCTGTAAAACATGAAAAAAAAATTAAAAAGCTATTGTTTTAAATGAAAAATGAGAAATTATCCCTTTAATACTTAAAATCTGAAAAATGACATCTAGACATAAAATATAGAGAAAAACTGGGGCTATCCAATGGTAGTACTCACATAACTTCAGTGAATATATTTGCCAAATAATTTTAGAAAAACATCCAATTATTTAACAATGCCATTTAAGACATATCAAAACAATGCCAAGTAGACCAACAAAGGGCTCTGCCAATGTTGGAAGACCACAGCAGGTATCACCAATATTCTTTTAAGTAAAGAATTTGGAAAGTCTTATATGAAATTTTGACAATACTCCCCCCCACATTTTATTGAAGTAACAGATGTGTATCACCAAAATTTCAAGTCAAAAATTTTTTAAGTCTGATATGAAAATTTGGAGATACCCACTGTCGGCCGGTCGTCTAGAAGAAGGAGAAAAATAGAAGAAGGAATGAGAGGAGGAGAAGGAGGAAAGGAGTATGGGTAATAAAAAATAAAATATAATAAAATTATTTAATTTATTGAGAGAAAAACAACGATAAGTGAGCTGGGAGGTGACAACAACTTGGTTTTATTAATATCAATATTATATAAGTAAGAGTTCTGCGCGGCAACCAAAATAATTACTATCAGACTTAAAGCAACCTTTAAATTGTTATATAAAATTTTAATTAGAATTTTATTACTAATAAAAAGAATATAAACGTAATATAAAAATTGTATTTAAATTGTTGAGTGTATAATAAGTGATCAGGCTACAGGGGATTATCCAAGGCCCTTTTATAGGCAATGGGTCCTCTGAAGCGCTACTATATCAGTAAATACAATGATTAGAAAGGAATAAAACAAATATATCAAAAAGAGTAAATGAAACATAACAATATAGAGAAAAACATGAAACAATTAATTAAAAACCCAATTAAGAATCCAATTTCCCCGCCATTAATCCCCAAATCAGTAAGTGACAATAGTAAATAACTAAACAAGAGTGGAAACATAGGAACTATGAGAAATATAATTCCCAACAGATGGTACATCCTGATTAGAGGACATTTTAAGTGAAACAAAAAATAATTTGACGCAACAAAACAATCAATTAATCTCAATTTAGTTCAAATTAATTTATTTGTTTTTTCTAACACAATTAAGGGTCAAAAGAAGCGTCCTTAATAATTGTTTAGTGTCATATGAGAGGTATTAGTTAATATATAAATTTAAGTAATTAATTTAAATATATTATAAATCAAATTTACACTTGTAATTATAATATATGTTTTTTAATTAATTAAATATAAATTTATAATTATTAAATATATAAAAATGCGCCATTATTTGTAGAATATATTATATTATGCTCAATTTAATTGTATATAAAAATATATATAACCAATAAATTTAATGTAACATTTGTATATAATAAAATTCTTATATAATTTCATTATGTAATAAAATATTAAGTTATATTCATTAAATACAAGTTTTACCCACTCTTTAAGGTTTTATAATTTATATATCATTTACTGGACTCCTGGAATAGCCTGGCTGACACTCCCTCACTCTAAAAAAACAATAAAAAAAATGCTAAGATTTTTTCTTTTTGTATTTTTTCAACAGAGCAGGCAGATTTGAAATTTCTTTGCCAGGTATCCATGCATCATGTTCAGATGATTTGTTCTTATATCTCAATAAATATTCAGTACCTCTTTCAGAAGTGATAATTCTATCATTGAGAATTTTATCAATTACTGCTGTTTCTGTGACTTCCTGAGGGTTTTTCTTAGGTCTTCCTCTTCTTTTTGGAAATAAGTCACTGTTGGAAGTATAAGGCTTAAGCAAAGAAATGGGAAAGACAGGATGTTTCCTATCATATGGAGAATACAATACAACTTCAACTGCATTATCACCAACCATTCTTTTAACAACAAATGGTCCTACAAAAGGATCTTTTAATTTGTGGTTACCTTGTAAATTGAAATGGACAGTAGAGATCAACACTTCATTACCCTTGTTAAATGTGTATTCTTTATGGGATTTATCCCATCTTTTCTTTTCATATTCAAATGCTTTATCAATACAATTCTGAGCATGTTTTCTACATAGCTGTTGCATTTGCATAAAAGATTTTACACCAGGGTGTAGTTCCAACTTAGGTAATTTATTATTGAGAATCTGAGCAGGAGTGTTTGGGACATAACCTAACCAAAGCTCAAAAGGCTTTTTCTCAGTGACAGAATGAACAGTGCTATTATATGCAAATTCAAGACCAGGCAAAAGAGTGACCCAATCATGAGTAAATCTGTCATTGTCTTTATATTCTAAACCAAAGGCACAATACCTTCTAATCATATCTTCCAGAGTTTGAATCATTCTTTCAGCTAGACCATCAGTCTGAGGATGGTGAGCTGTAGACAATTTTAGCTCACAGCCACAAATATCCATCAAAGAGGTCCAAAACTCAGAAGTGAATTTTGGATCCCTATCAGAGATAATGGCTTTTGGAAAACCAATAATATTAAACATGTAAGACCACCATAAGAAAGCTAATTCTTTGGTGGATACATCTTTGTGGGTTGGAATAAATTTGCACATTTTTGTGAATCTATCAACTATTACCCAACAAGAGTTAAAGCTGTCTTTACCTGCAACAGGAAGACCAGTGACAAAATCCATATTAATGATTTGCCAGGGAGCACTAGGTGCTTCAATATGTTGTAATAACCCTGCTCTCTTGCCTGTTAACTTTTTAGATTTTTGGCAGGAATCACAAGATTCAACATATAATTTTGTGTCTTCAGACATATTAGCCCACCATGCAGTGTTTTTGATTCTAATCAATGTTTTTTCAAGATCAAAATGACCAGCTAATATGTCATCATGACAAAGTTTGAGGATAGTTTCTTTCATTGAAGGAGGAATAACAATTACATTGGTAAGCTTCCTTCTATAATAAATATAACCATCTTCAATAGAAAACTTTCCTTTATTTAAAGCATTTTGGTATTTTGCAGGAAGAGTTTTTATTAATGCTTGAATTGAAGCATTCTTAGGATCATTCAAAATAATAACTAATTTATTTAAGTCAGAATCTTTATCATATGAATCCAGTATTAAATGTAATAACTCTTCTTCCATATCAACTATAAATATACCATGTATATGAACAGTGTCATCCTCAGGTACATAAGCAGGATTGGAGTCATTATTTGGCAGAGGCAATCTGGAGAGCATATCAACATTAGAGTGAACATTTCCAGATCTGTGGATAATAGTCATCCTTCCTCTGTATTCCTGAACAGCAAGTTGCCACCTGAACATATGTCTGTTAGGTGTTTTGAGGTTTAAGAGAGATTTCACAGCACTACAGTCAGTTACCAACTCAAATTTTTGGTCATCCAAGTAGTAATGAAGTTTCTCAAGAGCCCAAACAACTGCTAAGCACTCCAATTGAGTGGCACCATATTTCAATTCACTATTTCTTAAGGTTCTTGAAATATAACAAATTACAACCTCTGAGGATTTATCATTAATAATTTGCTTTTGGTGAAGGGCAGCACCCAGACCAATAAAGCTAGCATCTGTATAAAGTACAAATGGCTTGTTAAAATCTGGAAGAGCCAATATAGGGGCTGACATTAAGCAATTTTTCAATGTATTAAAGGCTTTTTGACAGTCATCATTCCAGAGAAAAGCAACATCTTTTCTGGTTAGTTTTGTAAGAGGCAAGGCTATGACCTGATAATTTTTAATATATTGTCTATAATAGCCACACATACCTAAAAAACTTTGGATTTCTCTTACAGAAGTTGGTGCTTTCACATTTTGAATGGCAGCAACTTTATTATGGTCTACACAAATTTGTAAGCCTGACACAACATGGCCAAGGACTTTCAAAGATTGAAAACCAAATTTACACTTTTTTAAAGATAAGGTCATATTGATTTCATCCATTTTTTGGAAAACTCTATTTAAATGAATCATATGTTCATCAAAAGTTTTAGAAAAAACAATAATATCATCAATATAAACCATGAGCCAACCTTCAATAATTTCTTGATGGAAAGTGTTATCCATGACTTTCTGGAAAACTGAAGGAGCATTTTTAGGGCCAAATGGCATCCTAACATACTTATATATTCCCATATGAGTAGCAATAAGCAAAAAATTTTGAGAATTTTTCTCAACTGGAACTTGATGATACCCTTTATTACCATCCAGACAACTAATAAATTTTGCACCTTGCAAGGTAGCATGTATTGAATTAATTCTGGGTAAAGGATAAATATCATCAACAGTATAAGTATTTAAAGCTCTGTAATCTCCACATAATCTAGCTTTATCTTTTTCATAAGAAATTAAGACTGGGGAGATGACACAATATTTGGGGGTGACATCCACTTTCTCAATGATATTCATTTTCAATAATGTTTCAATATTATCTTCAATATCTTTTCTTTTTGATGGAGAAGCAGGATATGGTTTTTTCTTAAGGGAAGGAGGAATATCACTCAAATTACAGGATAAGGTAATTTTCATCTCTTCCTGAACAATTCCCAAGACATGAGAACCATGAGCAAAAGCCATAGGGAAAGAGGTAATAGAGGCAACAATAGAATCCTTTTGTTCATTAGTCAAATGATCACCAAAAGAAGCGGTATTTATTTCATGTAATAAATCATCCAATCCAGTTGTTGTTCTACCTTTACATTGGGTCAGTGAGTTACAAGATTTCAACAAATGCCCAGAAGGTTTAGGAGAAGAAATTTTGAATTTTCTTTTCCCATTCATTCCTAAGGTAAAGCAATTATTTGCTGGGTCCAGTTTCACACCAAACATGGTTAAAATATCATTTCCCATAATAAACCAATTGCTCAAATTATCATTTTTCATGACAACAAATTCACAAATAGCTCTGACAAAACCACCATTATATTTGAAGAATACAGAGGTTTTGTATTTGCCAATAGGAAATAAGGTAGAACCATACCCTCTCCATTTTTCAGAAGTTATAGGCAATAATTTACTCAAATATTCCTTATCCACTGAAGCCAAAGCTTTTTCAGATACTACACTTCCTCCAGCACCAGAATCAAGAACTACATCAACATTTTTACCATTAATGATAACAGGTGCCTTTAAAGGGGATATAGGAATAGAATTGTTAGTAATATCTTTAATTATCTCAGCATTTTCTACTGAAGATAAATTCAATACATAATCTTCAGATATATTATTTAAATAATGGACATCATGTTCCAACATTAAAACATCTTTAACAGATTCATTGTCATAGGAGATATTACTTTCACAGTCACTAGAAGAATTATTGACATCAAGTTCAAGTTCATCAGTGTCTTCATTTTGTTCAACAAGATGAATTTTCTTGTCACAAACATGACCCTTCTGCCACGGTTTGTTACATTTATAACAAGTATTTGTTGCATATTTTTTAGGTGCAACTGGGGCAGAGGGTTTACCAGATTTTTCTGGGAGCTTTATAGAAGGTTTATTCTGATCATTATAAGATTTACTAAGGTAATTCTTTGGTTCATATCTATGGTTGAGTAGTACTTCATTACAGATATTAATGAAAGAAGAATTTTCCCTTACATGCTCAGTTCTAGCAACAATCAAATCCCTAAGAGAATTTGGTAATTTATACAAGATTTTATCTCTCCAAATATCATAATCCATCTTTGGATCAATTGCTCTAAGGATTTTAGTTATTTTCATCAGAAAAACAATGGGCTTTTCAACAGAGGAGGATACATATCTAGTATTCTCATACAGTCTTTGCTGAGCTAACCTGAATTTTGAACCACCAAACTGATTCTCAATCAAGGATTTCCAATCATTCCATGTATAATGATTGTTATCTAAGAGGACAGATTCATACCACATCAAGGCTACATTGGAAAATAAAGAAATTAGCTTAGAAACAATTTCCTCATCAGGTAGTTTATAAGATCTCTTTAAATTATCAATTCTTTGGATAAAGTGTTGCCAATCAGAGGAAGAATCACCATCAAAGGTAGGATATTGGTCTAACTTAGGCCAATTTTTCTGACTACTGGGATGGTCCATTTTTTGGTTTGAATTATTCATTAGTAATAATTCCTGAAGTTTAGCCAGGTGTTCAGAAATTTCATTATTTACAGAAACAGCTGGTGCATGACCATCACAAGATTTTTTGCTAGTAGCAAAAGATTTTACAGACTCATTGTCAGTTTGTTTAATGGTTGAAATATGAGGAAGAAAGGATGAACTTTGTTCAGGTTTTTTCCCTTTATTTTTATGCAGCTTACTGGCAGAAATCTCATTTAATTCATTATTGATGGTTAAGGTTGAGAACTTTTCCTGTAGGTCAGACACATAGTTTCTTATTCTTGGAATTTCAGACATCTGGTCATTCACTTTTGCAAGAGATAGAACATTTCTGTCCTCAGAAACTGAGTGTTTGGTACTTAGTGCATGGAAGTCATTTTTTAGTTTCTTCAACTCATTTTGTAGAGATTTTATTTCATTTTTGAATGAATAATTTTCCTCAATAAGGGGTTTCAATTCACTCAATGTCTTATGCAGACTGATATTTCTATCTGAGATAGCTCTATGGTCACTTCTTATTTGTTTTTGTTGACTAAGAACAATATTCAAGGTTTCTTTGATTTTTAAATAAGCTGTATCTTGTACAGAAGAACTCACTCTACATTGCAAGTGTAAATTATTTAATCTATCATTTTCATGGATTAACACATCTCTCACATGTTTGTCTTTCACAATATTAAAATCAAGGGTATCTTTCAAAATTTCCTCAGAAGTTTTTTCAATTAAGTTATAGATTTCAGGGGGAACAGAATCATTTTTAATTGCAAGAGAAGGATTAATTAAAGATGTAGAAGTTAAATGTAAAGGTTCATCAAATGACAATTTGCTAATTACATCAATAGGGCTACTAGTTACAGGAAGCTGTCTTTTAACAGGTTTAACTGTTCTTTCACCATGTTCAATAATATTACCTGCAGAAGAAGATTTATTAGAAAACATACCCAAGTGACTATCAACCAAATTACTTACCATGGCAGAGGAGGAAACTTCCCCTGGGACTGGGTTTGGGATTGTGCTTGGGCCTTCTTTCTCCTGCTTTGTTGGTAGGGATGAGGAGGTGGATGGAAATTGGGTGTTCTGGATGGGCCAGGCTGATGATGAGGAGGGTGTTGCACATTCTGTTGGTAGTGACTCATTAGATAATCCCATTTCCATTGCTCTACTTCCATAGTATTTGGATTTTGGATGGTTGAGCTGGGTGGCTGTGAAGGTTGAGCCTGAAATTGAAGCTGATTGGGAGGCAATTGAGGAGGGGCCTGGGCCTGAATCTGGTTCCTGAGTTCTTGGACCTGATCCCACAATGTGTCTACCTTTGCTTTGTATGTCATATTTTCTGTCTTCAACTCTTTTATATGACTGGAGAGGTTGCTGATTTGTTGTGGCAGAGGAAGCTTTTTAATTTTGAAGCCTTTTGGAAGACCTTCTTGAGGCACTAGAGGCTTTACTTCCTTCTGTGGTACTGGGGGAAGGGGGTTTGGTTTGTTTGCATTTCCTGTCATTTCCACATCCTGCAGTATGAGAATTCTTTGTGTTAGCATAAGATTTTTTATGACCAACTTTAGAAGAACTTACAGTGTCAGCATCATAGTCAATTTCTATCTCATCCACTTGCATGTTATCCATTTTTTCTGTCAAATTGTTGGACATACTAGTGGGAAGATTAATATTTTACTTTGTACTTTATAAAAAAATAATCAAAGTTAGTCAATAATTTGCTCCAAATAATATTAAAAAAAAAATTTTTTTAATTAATTAAATTATAGAAAAATTAACTTTCAATATAAAGTAATAATTAAAAAATTAATTTTTTAAAAATAAATGGATTGCAAGTTTAAATTGGGAATAACAAGTTAGTTAATTCAACCAATTAATTACCAATATTAAATATGGCAATATATTGGGACTAAGCACAATGTACTTTTAAGTCAACCAAAAAGTAACAATAATTAATAATAAAAAAAAATTAAATTAATAATTCAATTTGTATTAATAATAATGTCAATTCTTCTAGGACTAAGAGGATTTAACACTCTATAATGGTCAACTAGGAAAAAAAAATTTTTTAAAAATTGAACACCTACACTCAGTGAATCAGCAATTAAGCCACAATCACTGTTATTGCAATAAAAATATAGTAATATGAGTGAGAGGCGCAAAGGTGAACTTACTATAGTGATCGAAAAATCACTTCAAAATAATATAAAAATTAATATTATATAAACCTAATATGTCGAACCCAAGTTCGAAACACAGTCGCGGCAAAAGTTTCGTTTTGCTAGGTGGTCCGTGCGTATTGTCGTTCGTCGCCAGGCTTCGATCGTCGTCGTCGTTTGGGAAGGCCCCCAGTTGTCGGCCGGTCGTCTAGAAGAAGGAGAAAAATAGAAGAAGGAATGAGAGGAGGAGAAGGAGGAAAGGAGTATGGGTAATAAAAAATAAAATATAATAAAATTATTTAATTTATTGAGAGAAAAACAACGATAAGTGAGCTGGGAGGTGACAACAACTTGGTTTTATTAATATCAATATTATATAAGTAAGAGTTCTGCGCGGCAACCAAAATAATTGCTATCAGACTTAAAGCAACCTTTAAATTGTTATATAAAATTTTAATTAGAATTTTATTACTAATAAAAAGAATATAAACGTAATATAAAAATTGTATTTAAATTGTTGAGTGTATAATAAGTGATCAGGCTACAGGGGATTATCCAAGGCCCTTTTATAGGCAATGGGTCCTCTGAAGCGCTACTATATCAGTAAATACAATGATTAGAAAGGAATAAAACAAATATATCAAAAAGAGTAAATGAAACATAACAATATAGAGAAAAACATGAAACAATTAATTAAAAACCCAATTAAGAATCCAATTTCCCCGCCATTAATCCCCAAATCAGTAAGTGACAATAGTAAATAACTAAACAAGAGTGGAAACATAGGAACTATGAGAAATATAATTCCCAACAGATGGTACATCCTGATTAGAGGACATTTTAAGTGAAACAAAAAATAATTTGACGCAACAAAACAATCAATTAATCTCAATTTAGTTCAAATTAATTTATTTGTTTTTTCTAACACAATTAAGGGTCAAAAGAAGCGTCCTTAATAATTGTTTAGTGTCATATGAGAGGTATTAGTTAATATATAAATTTAAGTAATTAATTTAAATATATTATAAATCAAATTTACACTTGTAATTATAATATATGTTTTTTAATTAATTAAATATAAATTTATAATTATTAAATATATAAAAATGCGCCATTATTTGTAGAATATATTATATTATGCTCAATTTAATTGTATATAAAAATATATATAACCAATAAATTTAATGTAACATTTGTATATAATAAAATTCTTATATAATTTCATTATGTAATAAAATATTAAGTTATATTCATTAAATACAAGTTTTACCCACTCTTTAAGGTTTTATAATTTATATATCATTTACTGGACTCCTGGAATAGCCTGGCTGACACCCCCCCCCCTGTATTTTATTGAATTAAGAAAGGGTATCATCAAATTTTCAAGTCAAGTTTTCTTTAAGTCTGTTATGAAAATTTGGCAATACCCCCCCTGTATTTTATTGAATTAAAGAAAGGGTATCATCAATTTTTCAAGTCAGATTTTTTTTTAATTTCTGATATGCAAATTTTGCAATACCCCCACTGTAATTTATTGAATTAAAGAAAGGGTATCATAAAATTTTCAAGTCAATTTTTTTTAAGTCTGATAAGAAAATATGGTGAGTCCCCCCCCTGTGTTTTTTTGAATTAAGGAAAGGGTATCATCAAATTTTCAAGTCAAATTTTTTTTAAAGTCTGATATGAAAATTCAGCAATGCCCCCCCCCCTGCAATTTATTTAATCAAAGAAATCAGATGGAAAAAAATTTAAAATTGAAAATTTCTACAACCAATTATTTTCCAAGTCCCAATCAAGTTTTCCTATTTTATATAGTAGCCAGATGCACCATTATATATAAACAGTAATTTATCTTGATATAAATTTAAAAAATAATTGGAAGAGACAAATTCAAAATTAAATGAAAAACATTAAATTGAAAATTTCTACAACCAATTAATTTCACCAGTACCAATCAAGTTTTCATATTTTATATAATAGCCATTAGAAAGACCTAAGTCAAGATGCACCATTTTATAAAAACAGTAATCTATCTTGATGTAAATTTAAAAAATAATTGGAAGAGACAAATCCAAAATTAAATATGAAAAAATTAAAAAGGATAAATAAAATTGAAAAAGAGGAAAATAAAAAGGGAAATTTAAAAAAATTAATAAAAAAATTAATAAAATTAATAAAAGAGAAAAAAAAAGGAAAAAAATATTGGAAGAGAATATTTAATGATAGAAAAAATATAATTTTTTATTTGCAATACTTGACAGATCTACTAAGAACAATTTTTTTATCTAATTTTTTTTAATTATTAATACGATTAATAAGACCTTCATTTATTTGGAATACATGGCCAAAATTGGTAAATTATTTATGAGAAACTAAAGTTGGAGATGCTTAAGTTTTTTGATGCCAATGTTGAGAAGATTTCCATATAGCTTCAACTATTCTATTGGCACTACCAAAATCAATAATACATTTATGGTCAGGAAAAGCAAAGCCATGTCCCTCATCAGAAATGAGTGATGGAATAGGAACACCAGTCTCTGGATTAATATAAGAGAAAATTCCAAACGTTAGAGAATTCTTATCATGTTTATCTAGATGAACATGATTGTAAAATCCATTATAAGTGATGATAACATTTGAACAAAAAACATAATCATTTATTGCTTATTCCCATTCAGGATCAGACAAATTTGGTAAACCAGATTCTAAAGTAAGATGATGGTTATTTTGAAAAACTTGAAAACATAATTTTTTAAAACAATTAAACAAGAAAATATTAAATGATCTCAAAAAACTCCATTGTTTCAGATCTTCTTCCATTTGCTCCGGTTTCAAATTATTCAATAAAGAATAAATTCCTGAAATATTTGACAAAATTAAAAATTAATATAATAAAAAAATTTTTTACATATCAAAAGAAACTCTTGATCATATACTGGTCACCAAACAAAACCTTTCATCCCACCAGAAATCAGATTCTTATTTGATAAGGATTTTCAAACCACAGCTGTTTGATAGAGAGTAGAAATTAAATCAGAAAGCTGGCAAAAAACTTCATCCTTTTTCCTATTAAATGAATGAACTTCTAAGATGAATTGAGGTTTTTATCCATTATTGACTACTTCAACAATGAGATATATACCACCTTCTGTAAGGTTTTGATGTTTTTGTAAAATTAACATTTCTTTACATTTGATATTAAAGTCTTAAAAAATTTGTGATCATCCAAATAACCAAAGAATGTTTTAAAAAATATCTTCATCCTTATAAATTTTCTATTTTGATAAAACTTTGTCTTTTAATTGCTTGATTCTTTAGCTGGTTCCATGATTTTCTGATTTTTGTTTTCTGGTAAGGAAAGCTCAGATTGATTGGGAGAAGAAATAGAATTGAAGGACATTGAAGAGATAGAAGAAAGTAAAGATAAAGAAGAAGAATTGAATATATTGAAGGAATAGAATAGAAAGAAATTGAAGAGATAGCAGAAGATAAAGATAAAGAAGAAGAATTTGAATATATTTTATGATTATTCTTGGAGCTTTCAAGATTTTAAGACAAGGAAGAAAGTAACAATAAAGATGATTCAGAAGAAATTGATGATAATGAAGATGAGCAAGTTAAATTTTCCATCGTAACTTCCTGGAAAAAAAATTTATAAAACAAAAAAATAAAAAAAAATAAATGAATATATTAAAAAAACCCCCAACAATAAAAAGTAATCAGTAAAAAACAAATTAAAAAGAAGAAAAATTTTGGTAAAGAAAAACAAAAAAATTTGCTGCAAAAAAATCAGTCAAAAATTTTGAAAAAAATAAAATTTAAAAATCAAAATCTGAATTATAATTAAGATATGAGTTAAAACAAAATCACCCAAAAAAAAATAGTAAATAAACAAATTTAAAATAAATTCAGTAAATTTAATTTCAAAAAAATAAATAAATAAATAAAAATTATTAACTGCTATTGGAAATACTTCTTGATATCATTCAATCCAATTTATTAAAATATAATTAAAAAAATTGATTTCAGAAAATTTCAGAATAATTAATTATTTAAAAAAATCAACACAAATAAAAAAATTAAATTACCTGATTTATTTTGCAAACAGGGGGAAATGTCCAGAAACTAAGGGAAAAAAAAAAAAATTCTGTAAAAAAAATTAAAATGCAGAGATTTGTCTTTTTTTTCTTCAAAATGCCCCCCTTTCTCACCTCAAACCCCCCCACTCACCCCCCTTTAACCCTTTCTTGCCCACCTCAAAACCCCCACATTACTCACTCTTTACCCCCTTTACCCCCCCTTTCCCCCTTACTTGTCTTCCTTCATATCCCCCTTTCTCCCCTTCTTGGCCACCTCAACTCCCCCCTTCAATCCCTCCTTGCCCACCTCAACCCCCTTTTTAACCCCTCCTTACCTGCCTCAAACCCCTTCTTTACACCTTCTTTACCCCCACTTTACCCTCCCTCCTTTGCCCCCTCAAGCCCCCCCCCTTTATCCCTTCCTTGACCCCCTTAAGCCCCCCCTTTACCCCCTCAGACCCACCTCAAATTCCCCCTCAAAACCCTTGAAACCCCCCCTACACCTAACTTATTGAATTGTTAATAATTTGATAAGTTAGTGAACAATTATCACCGATTGTTTGCTATCTTATCAAATAATTAGCCATTTGATAAGTTAATGATTGATTATCAGCAATCAATCATAAACTTATTGAATTGTTACTGATTTGATAAGTAGGTAGTGGGGGGGTGTGGAGGGGTGTGAGGGGGGGTGGAGGGTGGGTGTGGAGGGGTGTGAGGGGGGGTGGAGGGTGGGTTTGAAGGGGGATTAAGGGGGTAAAGGGGTGCTTAAGGGGGATGAGGAGGGTGTAAAGGGGGTGAGGGGGGGGGGGGTTTGGGGCGGGCAAGGAGGGGGTAAAGTAAGGGTTGGGGTGGGAAGAGAGAGATTAAAGGGGGGAGTCAAGGTGGCCAAGAAGGGGAGAAAGAGGGGTTTGGAGGAAGACAAGGAGGTGGGAAAGGGGGGACTATAGGTGGCCAAGAAGGGGAGAAAGGAGGGGGGAAAAGGGGATGATGGAGGGTGAAAAAAAGATAAAAAAGATAAAACAAAAAAACAAAATTAGTCTAACCTTGAAAACCAAAAAAAAGCACTTACAGGACAAAAAAAAAAAGAGAAAAAATATATTATTAGCAAGTAAAAAAAACCAAAAATAAGAAAAAAAATGACTTACCTGGAGAGATGAGATGAGAAATAGATGAATGAAATAGATGAATTGAAAATATTTGACTGATTTATGAGGAGAGGTTGAAAAGGATATGAGTGATGAATGAAAAAAAACACTGACAAAATATGTGATTTCATGTTGAGAAGGTGAAAGAAAACCAATGAGCCATCCAAAAAAAAGAGAAGCCTTCCCAGCCTTCTAGCGCCAAGGTGGGGGGTCTGCCTGACATCAGGAGGCCTGCCTAGAGGTGGCTGGAACACCCTGAAGCTGAAAAACCACCAAAAACCTCCAATAAAGCCCAAAATACTTAGAAATATCCACTGCAACTACTAAAAACCTTAAAACACAAAATTAAGCTATGACAACATTGTGACATAAAATATAGAGCCAAATTAGCTCTACTTAATGGTACTAAAAACTTAACTTTAAGACTTAAGGTTAGCCCGTAAAACATGAAAAACAAAACTAAACAGCTATCTTTTATAAATTAAAAAGAGAAAATGACGCCTTAAAACTTAGAAAATGAAAAATGTCCACAAGACATAAAATATAGAGAAAACCAGGGGCTATCCAATGGTAGTACCCAACTACCCATAGTCCCAATATTCACTGAATAAAACCAGTAAAAAACTCAATTGTTCAACTAATGCAAATTAAGACATACCAAAACAACGCCAAACAGGGCAAAAAAGAATTCTTCCAATGTTAGAAGACCACACCATAAATTGAAAAAAAAATGAATTTCATCAAACAAAAATACTAAACCAAGTGGACATGTGGAGAGCACCAAAATAAAATTTTAAAAGTGTTGTGAAATGAAATTCTGGAGAGTTATTGGCATTATAATGGACCGTATGCTGGTTGATTGAATGTTTTGTGATTAAAGGGAGGGGAGAGCTGGTGCTGGTTCAGGATCCTCTTATTTATAAAGATCATTACATTCATCCTTTAAATCAGCTAGGATATTTTAGAGTATAACACAAGTCATGATCCAATGATTCGCAGTTTTGATCTCCAATTTTTTTTGAAATTGGATTCTGAGCTCCCAAAGACTAGAAAGTTGTCCCTTTAAAATACCTATAGCATGTTCAATACATACTCTTGATTGGGCAAGGTGATAATTAAATTTTGTTTTGGGGTCATTTTCTAAGGTTGCATCATGGAAAGCAGGTATAATGTACTTCCAACTTGCATATGCTGAGTCTGAAAGGAGGTACTGAGATTCATCAAAGTATGAGTCTGGGGTTTGAGAAATCCTCATTCTTTGGAAGACAGAAGAGTCAGGACATGATCCAGGGCATCCACTGTGAAAAGAAATAAATTTTTTATTGAAATTGAATATAAGTTGAATGGCAATAGAGTATCTAGAAGGAAGATAAAAAGTTAGTTCATGAATGATGAGAAATTGGAGAAGATTTTGAATAAACCTTTTTTTGCAATCAAAATAATGGTTCCCATCATGAGTAGGCTTTTGACTCAAAAGTATAGTTGTGCCATCAACAAAACCTATACAGCCAGGGAAACCTTTGGCTTTCATTACTTGAGAGGATTCAAGTCATTGTTCAGGAGTTGGCCTAGCAAGTGTTTTAAACTTGAGGGAAAGGGTAGCAATCATACAGCACTTGGTGTATAATATCACTGTACCATATCTTATTTTAAATAGATTATCCAAACGTCTTATAGCAGCACCATTTCTATTTGAGCCAAAGCAACATAGTGCAACAGCAAGTTGAATGGCAGGATTTTGTTGTTTTTTATTGGAATTGTTATGAAAGATAGGATGTTCAGAGATGAGTTGATAAACTTTGAGGAAAGAATTGGGTGAATTTATAAATAGCTGAGTGAATTTTAGTTGAGGAATGTTGAGAATGAAGCAGAGATCATATCAGGTATCATGATAAAGATTTGGCCTCCTGGAAATGAGGTAACACTTTTTGGAAAGAAAAAAAAAATATGCTGAAGCATCTTCCAAATCAGAGTCAGATTTATAGTGAAGAACTAAAAGTAAAGTGATAGCATTCATAGTGGAGTGAAGTAGCTTTCTAGTAGAGAGGTGCTTCATTTTTGACGGAAGTATAGGTGTCAGTAGAAGGTTTAGGTAATGAGTGGGAAGTGGGAATTCATTGCCAAATGTGCAGTTGGGGAGGGTAGATAAAAAAAAACTTAAGTGTTTGCCACAAAAATTAAGTGGCATAGAATGAAGAGAGACTTAAGGATGGAATAAGCAATCTTAAGTCATGTGACTTTCTTAAAAATTATTCATGAATGTGATGAGTTTGGGGCCAGGAATTAGGAACAGAAATTGGGGTATAAAAGGCAGGATAATGCATTATGATGGATTCCTTATCCACTAGCCCCAGGGATAGTGAATATGAGTCTTCCGCAATTAATAATTTCTGATCCCAGGAAAATAAAATTCCTGATCCCTAATTGCAGATCCCTGAAAGTCAATATCCCCTATTTGATGGATGGATAACTGATTAACTAAGTAGCTCATGACATCTAGTAAAATATTTCAAAAACTATAGATGGTGCCAATTATTTTTCTTTGATAAGTTGATAGTAGGGAGATGATGAACCAATGTTTTGGAGATGTACATGCTGGTATTATCAAGTCTTGTGGGTCAGAGATATCATTTTTGAGTGCTTTGTGTAATAAATTTAATTTACAAAGTCTGAGAATTCAATTTAATGCCCTATGATTGATATATTTATATGTGATCCATCAGCAAAAGGTATAAACAATGCAGATTCCAGGTTAACTCTGACAACCATTTTTAATGGAACAAAAAACTTATATAAAATAGGCCTAGACATCTGGTGCATATTTTTCCCCTAGACATTTATATTAATCAAACTAGCTATTGCTACGAATATTATGAGTCAAATCATTTCTCACCAGATCAAATATTGTGTCGACTGGTTGACAAGATACTTGATTAATGCTTTATATAGAATATTGGCTTCCAGAAAGTACTTGACTGACGGTCAGACACACATTTGTGCAAGTGGGTTACATAAAGCATAAACAAGGCTGTAACAGGTCAAATTTATACAATAATAGGTTCTTGAAACTTTGAAAAGCATGGTTAATAAATTTTTTTGTCCCACCTATATTTGTGCTAAAGTATGTATTAATTAAAAAATTGATCTGTTACTTTGGAAAAATTATTTAAAATGCAAATGTGAAGAATGTTTTAGAATTATTATTTTGCAACTCCTATGATTTTCCTAAATCATTCATTAAATGGCCTAAGTGAAGAAAATTCAGATATCACAGTTTCCACATATGTATGATATAATATTTATCTTCTCATCATAATATTATAATGAACTTGTCCTTACCAGTTTATTATCTATGATTGGGATATTATTGAATCTTGTGTGCCAAATGCATCTGGCAGAATGCTATACTTTGATCAAAATAATAAAAGGATATTTGAAAGTTCAATATATTAATTATATGTTAAGAAAATATTATTCTTACTTTTTATATATTAAATGGCTTAATGCTATGATTTTAATAATAATTGTGTGTTGAAATATACTTTCAAATGTATTATAAATTTTGAGGTAGTATTATTTTTTGTTTCAAAGAAATTGGACAGAATTTTTTAACTTGAATAAAGATAATTTAATAAAATGCATTTTTTAAATATAGGATTAATATCTTAAATAGAATTAAAAAAACAGTGGTATCTGGCTTTACATGGCACCAAGTGTCCTTCTGAACATTGGCAGATGCTGAAAAAGATACTTTTATAAAGCATATCAGTATGGGAATAAGTCTGTGAAAGTTGGGTAGTTGTAATTATTAAAGTGTTGTTCACAGAAATGGACCATTAATCAGGTGGAAAATTTAGGCTCTGTGAAATAGGATGGAAAGGGCTTTGCTAATTTCCATAGTATCTGATTGTTGGCTAACCATAAAAGTGAAGGTGTTACAGATTTGGTCAAAAGTGTTGTACTGAATGAAGGTCTAATGCTCAGATTTACAATTTTATAATGCATATTATCTAGGTATTGTATGATTACATATCATTCTTTTATGCATTATAAAAGTGTCCTTCTGAGCATCAGACTGTTGTTCAGAAGGACATTTTTGACCAAAACTGTAACACCTTGTCACGGGACCACCTACACACAAGGTCGAGGATGTTTCTGTAAGTGAGATGAGGAGTTTAGAGACTTCTTTGAAGCACAAAGGAATGATTCGAGGAATTGATTCAAAGATGATTCAAAGGAAGAACTACTGCTTTGAGTTATGTTCAAGAATGATTCTAATATAATTGAAAGGTAATATTAAAATTCTTAAGATCTCACAAAGGGTTAAAACTCAACAATCAAAGATTTAGGATTTAGAAATGATTATTGAGAAAATAAAGAAAGATACAATAATAATGATTTAACTTAAAAGATTTACCACTATTAACTATAAATACGTTTTTTAATTTAATTCTAAAGAGTATAGAACCAAAAATCCCAACCCCTTTTATATCCTTTACTCCTCCTCGCATTGACCTTGTACCCATCCACTATTCCGCACACCACAGACCATTAAAAAATACATCCATTACACCTGGACCCTCCTCACTAACATCCGTTAACCCTTTAATCCTCCACTAACCATTCCGTCCATGCTCACTACCCCTTAATAACCCACAGACATTTCATAAACCTTTTAATGTACTATTATATTAACTATTGCGCTGTGCGTCGCTTATTGAGAAAAAGACTAAGACACACTATTAAGAGATTGACTAATTTAGATTTAGAGTTTAGGCTAGCGGGGTTGAATAGCGGGTACACAAAGGAAAGTCGCAGTTACTATGTAGAATTGCTTTCTGTGCTTCGAGTATGGATTTGAGCCTCTTATTATTGATTTAATGAGCTACTTTTGCCTCGAGTGTCGCGTGGCATGTGAAAGATGCCCGGGTATAAGAACGCGAGCTCCATTGAGCGTAATACATACTTCCCACACCAATTTCCCTTCCTTCTTTATTTAATTATTATTATTATTTTTTAACTCACTATGACAGATTTCCCCACACCAACTCCCACGCCTCCACACCCTAAAGCGGATGGGGGTATCGTTACACGACAGTTTTCCAAGACTTTCATGGCCTGCAAGTCAATGGAATATTTTTGCGTAGAAAGCATGGTGACACAAGGGCCTCGCCAGAAGTGCGAATTTTGCCAATGGAGAAGGGTGGCGTGTGACGCCTTGTCGAAGAATGCCAATATCGAGTGTTGGTTCACTAAGACAAAATATTGGGTAATCCCTAAGACAAAGGAAGTAGTCGAAGACATTTGGGACGTCTCAATTGGGGAAGATCAATCGGTGGGGGAGAGTGAGGAGGAGGTTGAGGATGATGTGGCAACCTGGGTGACTTGGGCTGCGAGCAAGAAGCGAGTAGTAGAAGAGGAAGTCGACGAGTTGGTTGAGGAGGAAGAGGAGATTTCCATCTCAAGGAGGACCCCAAAAAAGCAAGGGGTGTTCATCGAAGATGACAAAGAGGAGAGGGATGTGGCGGTGAAAGTCACTCAAAATTATTTCTGGAGGTTGACCCTATTTTTGAAGTAAGTCTATTCCCTGATATTTTAGAAATTTAGGTACTGATGGTCTTGTTTTAGAATTCAGATTTCATCATCGAAGACCCTACGGCGGAAGCTTCAAATGTGGAAGCAACCCTTGTGGAACCCACTGCTGTGGAAGTGGCAGTGTAAGTCGAAGATAGATTACCGGCGGTTACCTGGAGGGAGGAACACAAAGAAACCCTCAATCATGTATGGTCGAAGAAGCCTCGTCAGGTTTGAAGAGCGAGATTCATTGAAGACTTGAGCGGCAAAATTGATAAGATTGTCGATGCCGCTTCCTTCGACGTAGCTGAGGAGCTACTGGAACTTGGAGAATTGATTCTGGTATTAGAGGGGGAAAATTTTGAAAAATGTAGAAAGGAGATAAGGGAAATTTTGGAGAAGATGAAGGCATTGGTTCAGGAGAAGATAAAAGAGAAAAGAAAAGAAAGAAAAGTAAATAACAATTTGTATTTAGTTATTCTATTTTGTTGTTTTTATGAAAATTTTAATATTTTATTTTTTATAAGATTTTGAGAGAAAAAGGAAAAGACAGAAAAAGAATTTAAATAGAATTTTGTTTTTAAAATTTTGAAAGAAGAAGTTTAAATGAGAGAGGAAAAGACAGAATATTTGATTGAAGGAGTTTTAGTTTTAAAGTTCAAAAAGAAAAAGAATTAAGTAAGAAGAAAGGAAGAAAGAAAAAGAAATAATTGATTGAGATAATTGTGTTGTAAAATAAAATTTAATGAAAAGAAAAAATTTATTATTTAAGTTTATTGATTGAAGATTTGAGGGATTTCAGTTATTTGAAAAAAGAAAAGAAGAAATAAAAATTTTAAGTGGATTTTGAAAGAAAGAAGTAATTTGTTCGAAGAATTTAAAAGAGTGATTTAGAGGTTAAAGTGAAGTTAAAGAAAGATGGTTGTGTAATGTTTATGTAAAATTTTGATAGTTCGAGGAAAAGAAAATTTTAAAGAAAAAATGTATATAGAAAATTGAGAGGGAAAAAAGAAAAAGAAGTAAATTTTTTAAAGAAAAAAGATTTTAATTTTATTTGTTTTATTTTATATTATTTTAATTTGTTTTTATTATATTTTATTTTATTTATTTTAATTTAATTTGATTTTTTATTTATTTATTTTAATTTGAATTAAATTTCATTTTTATTTTATTTATTTTAAAGAAGGCTGAAAAAATTTTGAAAAGAAAAAAGAAGAAAACAAAATTAAGGAATTTTTTAGAGGTAAAGATGTTTTAGATATTAAAAAAAAGAAAAGAAGAGAGAAGAAAGAGAAAAAAAAAGAGAAAGGAAAAATAAAAGAGAGTTTTAAAGTTTTAATTTTAAAGGATATTTATGATGAAAAGATTTTAGGAGTTCAGGGGCGTTAGAAACATTGATGGCTGGTTCCCAGGATGTTTTGTCTGAGTCATCGAGGAAGCCTTCCCATTCCACGAGGTATTGAAGTTTTCCCTTGCACATTCTTGAATCAAGGATACAGCTTACTACCCACTCTAGATGGTCTTCTACTTTGACCAGTTCCAGAGGAGGTTTGTTCTTGCCCGGGTATGTTTCTCGAGTCAGTTCCAGGAGAGATATGTGTAAAACAGGGTGAATAGCCTGCCATTTAGGAGGTAGCTTGAGTTGAAATGCAGTTTTAGAGAATTCAGAGTCAATTTTGAATGGTCCCAAGCGTTTTTAAGCCAGTTTCTTTGATGGTCGAGTCGTTCAAATGTTTTGTGCATCGAGCCATACTTTGTTGCCTGGTTTAAAAGAAGGAGCAGTTTGTTGATGTTTGTCGGCCTGTTCCTTGTACTTTCAAACCGCTAATTCAAAATTTGATTAAAGTTCCTCTTGGAGTCGTGATATGGTTCGAAGATAATGTTCCGCAGGATGATTAGTTCTTACATGGATTGAGTTGAATCAAGGATGTCTTCCATAAACAGTTTCAAAAGGAGATTAATGTGTCGAAGAATGAGTCAAGTTATTATAAGCGAATTTGGCCAATGGTAACCATGTGGTCCAATCGTCTTGTTGGTAACTGACATACAATCGAAGATATTGTTCGAGGATTTGGTTGACCCTTTCCGTTTGCCCATTGGTTTCAGGGTGATAAGCTGTGGAGAGGTTCCTCGTGATATTGAGTTGTCGACACAGTTGAGTCCAGAATGTGGATACAAAAAATGAGCCTCTATCTGAAATAATATCATTAGGTAATCCGTGTTTGGAAAATACATATTCTAGAAAAAACTTTGACAAATATTCTGCACTAGCAGTAGTGGTGGTTTTAATGAAAATTGACATCTTTGAAAATCTATCTACTATTACTAATATAGCATCAAAATTATTAGAAAGAGGAAGTTGATAAATAAAATCCATTGATAAAGATTCCCAAGGTTTAGAGGGAATAGGAAGTGGTTGAAGAAACTCATACTTCCGGTGACAGGGAGCCTTATTCCTATTACATTCGTAACAAGCTTTTAAAAAGGCCTTGATTTCCCTGGTCATACCTAGCCAGAAGAAATCCCTCGCTATTAACTGGTAGGTTTTATCAACCCCAAAATGACCATCTAATGGAGAATCATGTCTACTATTGAAAATCCATAATTTTATTTCATTGTTATTGGGTATGACTTCTCTACCCTCTAAAACTAATAGAGGTGATTCAATACTAAATCTTTTGGCCCCTTGCCTTGAGAGTATTTTGTCTTTTAACCCTAAACAATAATTGTCCTTCGACTGAGCTTTGAGGATGTTGGATAGTGGATTTGTAAAAGATTGAATTGTCATCAAATTAAGTTGATGAGTCGTTAACATTGATTCGTTGAAGATTGATTTCACATTTTCCGGGTTCTTGTCAGCAATTGCGTCCCCCCGCTGTGGGTAAACGTCATCCCGACGTGACAAGATATCTGGGACAATGCAGTTCTTACCTGGGCAATAGGAAATAGAAAAAGGAAATTCAGACAGAAATTCAGCCCACCTGGATTGACACCTGGTTAACACTTTGGAAGACATAAAGTATTTCAAAGAATTATGGTCTGTTAAAATTTGAAAAGGACTATCTAAACTGAGAAGAAAGGAGCACCATTTTTTAAGACAATGAATAATAGATAAAAGCTCTTTGTCATGAATTTCATAATTCAATTCTGAAGCGTTGAGTTTGTGTCACCCAAAAGCAACAGGATGAAACAATTTTGTTTAAGGATTTAATTGAGAAATGACCCCCCCGATAGCATAATCGCTTGCATCTGTCTTGACTATTGTCAAAGTAGAAGGATCAAAGTGTCAAAGAATTGGAGCTGTGGTGAACGCCATCTTCAATGCTTCGAATTCCTTTTGTGCTGTGGAAGTAAAAACAAAAGGAATATCTTTTCTAAGAAGAGAGGTAAGATTGTAAATAGTTTTAGAGTAATCTTTAATAAATCTTCTATAGAAATTTGCAAAACCCAAAAATCTCTGAAGGGATTTAACGGATTTGGGCTCAGGCCATTACAGGACATTTTGGACTTTTTTGTCGTCCATGACTAAACCATCAGTGGATAACGTTGTAGACAATCCTATAGTACTAGCTATAGGCCTTGACCAAGGGATTTGGAGAAAAACCAGACAGAAAATCCCCTGTCCCTTTAGAAAAATAGAGTGAGATTTACTTGCTAAAGTAAGTTGGTTCCTGTTTTGCTAAAGCCCCTTTTTAACACACTTGACTGCTTGATGAGCCAAGAAAGTAGTCACCAGATAGACTACCAGACCAAAGAACTGAAATGTAGAACAAAGTCCACACCAGAGACAGCAAAGATACTTGATGTAGGCTGCAAATCCACACCAGAGACAGCAATAATACTTGCTATAGCTTGCAAGACTATAACAGAGAAAACAGTTGCCAAAGTTAAGTTAAATGAAGAACTTACTTGCAACAAACACAGCCAATTGTGGCCAGAAAACAGTGAAAACTGAGTGAGGAACAATGAGATCACCTCCGGATGGTTGTATGATGATTAAGGTTGCCCCAAACTGTCTTATTCACTATGTACACACAGACCACTAACTAAGAGCCCATGTGCACCCACCAATCTGGCGCCTGTACCTGCCAGATTGCATAAAAAACCCTCCTGGAGCGCTCCCCAACCTCCTAAAACAGAGGCGGGCGGGCCGCCCGACGTCGGAGATGCCGCCTGAAGCGGCCCGGCCTCCCTGAAGCCAGAAAACCAATAAAAACCACTAATCTACTTAGAAAAATTAGCTACAACTACTAAAACCTTTAAAACACGGAATTTCACTATAACAACATTGTGACATGAAATATAGAGAAAAATTAGCTCTATCCAATGGTACTAAGCACTTAACCCTAAGATTTAAGGTTAGCCCGTAAAACACAAAAAACAAAATTAAACAGCAATCTTTTATAAATGAAAAATGAGGAAATGACCCCTTGAAACTCAGAATATGAAAAATGTCTACAAGACATAAAATATAGAGAAAAACCAGGGCTATCCAATGATAGTACCCACATACCCGCAGACCCAATAGCCACAGAATAAAACCAGAAAAATACCCAATTCCTTAACAGATGTCAATTAAGACATGCACAAACAGCGCCAAATCACACAACAAAGGCCCCTGCCAATGTTGGAAGACCACACCGGGAGATGTGAAAACCAGTTTGAAACCAAAGTCGCTACAAGAAACTTTGGTTGCTTTAAAAAAAGACTTGCAGCTAGTTTTATACTGGCTGCAAGTAAATAATATAAAAAAAAAGCGAGAGAAGTTGCTGCATGAAACTTTGCTTGCTTTTAAACCAAATATCTTGCAGGCAGTTTAAAGCTGCCTGCAAGATGTATTATAAATTTTACCAAAGCCACTTTTAGTGATTTTGGTCATTTTTTTAATTTTTATTAAACGCTGGCAGAAATTTATTTATTTATTTTTTTTAAATCCTGAGCCACTTCCTGCGGCTTAGGTTATTTTTTTACTTATTTTCAAAATACTACCAGCCAGGCTCCCCCTGGCTCGTAGTAACTGTTTTAAGAAGCCAATGTTTCTAAAAGCAAAATTGGATGCTTGATCACTTTAAAACCTCCCAGACAGTGTTATCTGGCTAGGAGATAAAAAAATATTATTGCAACCAAAGTCGCTGCAAGCAACTTTGGTTGCTTTAAAAAAAGTGAGAAAAGTTGCTAATAAGGAGGGACATACTAGGATGAGGTGTAATGCGCTTCAAAAGGATAAAGACAAGAGGGTAGTTTACAAGGTTGGAGCTATGCTTATGTTGGAAGATGGGATAAAGCTTGTCAAAGACAAAGATCAGGGGATTCAAGCCATGGTCATCAATCATATTATTAAAAAGTCTATGGAGGGCAGGTTGAGCAAGGGCAAGGAGCCTGAAGCTAAAGAGATAGGCAAGGATTCAAAGTCAGTCAATTTTGAAGTTACTTGCGCAGTGTTGGATTTTAAAGTAAAAGAAGGAGCAGTTGCAGCACCACTTACTGCAGCGCATTTGGATATTTTTGCAGCAAAGCACAAGAAAATGGCCCCACCTACAATTAGTAGGCCAAGAAGAGCTGGCGCCAGGTATGCAAATCCAGAGGATATGGAGGAAGTAGGGTATACTACTAGAGAGAATACACCTGTGCCTATTGAGGATGTTGAAATGGATGCTATGGAACCAGTTGGTTATGGTGTGGATCATCAGGTAGAAGATCAAACAATGATTATTGAGGAGTCAGAGGAAGTACAGCAAAGAGCGGTACCTGCTGAAAAAATGCTAGGAACAAAGCTCAATACTCCAAAGAATCCACCTGGAGAGCGAAAGCTGGTGTGAAGGCGACTCAGCCTAAATGGAGGATGCAGCGCCCATTTCACTCTGATTTTCCTAAGGCAGCTGAGGATTTATTTGCACAATGTTTGAAGACTACAGTTTCTGTTCCATTGGGGATGCTGACAGTAGTAGCGCCGGATGTAGGCAATGGAATTGTGGATAAGTTCAGGAAGGAAAGGGTTTCTAATTGTGCTGAGTTTGATGTTGGAGAGCAGTCATTTCAACCAGTTGTTGGATTACCTAGGGCTCCACATTATGCAGGACCCTTAGGGTATTTAACCATTACTTTAAATGGTAAGCAAATTAGAGAATTAGTGGATACAGGTTCACAAATCAATGTGGTGTCAGTAGATGATGCTGTGCAGTTAGGTCTTCCTGTTAAAGATGGTGAGGGTACTGTCGCAGGAATTGGTAGAGGTAGGTTGCCTGTTATAGGTGTAGCAGAGTATATACGCACTAGAGTTGGGGGAGCAACAAGGGATATATATTTTTATGTTCCAATGGGTGTAGTTATACCAGTTTTAGGCATGCCATTTTAATGGATTTTTCTGCAACTATTGATTATTGTTTAAATAAGACTATTGGAATAAGGATTATGGGTGATGATGGTATTCCAGTAACAGCAGTCTTAGCAGCGCCCAAGGATGGTGGCTGGGAAACTAAGTACTCTGGAGCTGCGCAACTAGAGAAAGAAAGAAAGTTTTATGAGGAAGTCTCAGATGATAAGATAGGGCGACCTCCAGGAAGGTGCCAAAATTTTCATTAGGGACTGGCATTTTAGGTGTTACTATCTCCCAGGATGAGAGTAACTCGGATAGTGACCAGTCAGTCCAACAAGAAGAAATACATAAAGTGGTACTTCATAGGTGTCTTGGGAGTACTACAGTAGAATTTATTATACCTAAGCTTTTTAATTTCTTTGATTATGGATTTTGTTACACTTATATTAAAAAGAAAAGACAAAAACAGGATTTAGGTGTAACCAGTAGTTATATTAAAAAGGGTTTGATTTTAAGTAATGAAGGGAGCAGCAAGTGCTGTTTAGAATCTAAGTATAAACCAGTGGCTGTCAAGGTGAAACCAGTAAATGTACCAATTCTGGAATTGAATCCTCCTTTGCAGAGGCCAGCACTGTCTAGGAGTCCTTATGATACTTCTTTAACAAATTTTCCACCTGAATTTGGGCCTACTAGTAAAATCACAATGGACAGGCTTCAGATGGTTAATTTTGGACCAGAGGATTGGTTGTTTCAGGAAGAAAAGAAGTTCTTGTTACATGTTATGGTTCTCAGAGAAATGACTAGTGGGTTTTCTGAATAGGAAAGGAGTTTGTTGAAACACTCTTATGGTAAACCTTATATTGTTCCAGTTATACCTCATGCGCTGTGGCAAAAGAAGGCTTTTCCAATAACAGCAGCTACAAGAGAAGAGTATACGGAATTGATTAGGGGAAGCCTAAGGTCTGGTGTGTACAAACAGTCTATGTCTAGTTATTCAAGTCCAGTGTTTTGTGTTGTTAAACATAATGGTAAATTAAGGGTTGTTCATGATCTTAGGGAGATGAACAAGGTTACAGTAAAGGATGCAGGAATGCCACCAACGTCAGAGGAGTTTGAGGATTCTTTTGCGGGATGTGCATGTTATGGATTAGGTGATATTATGGGAGGATACAATGAGCGCAAATTGGAGGAATCATCCAGACCCCTGACAATGTTTGAAACCCCACTGGGGAGCTTTAGGTTGACAAGGTTACCGCAAGGCGCATCAAATTCTGTGGCGGTATACCAAGAACAGATGATGTGGATATTGCAGGGTGAAATTCCAGAACTTGCGGTAATTTTCATTTATGATGGTGGTATAAAAAAACCAGGCAGCAATTACAATGGGGAGTTGTTGGAGGAAAATCCATATATTAGAAAGTTTGTTTGAGAATATGCAATTAACCTGGGAATAGTTCTATTCAGGATAGAGGAGGAAGGATTAAGGATCTCTGGATCCAAGTTTGCTTGTTTTGTTCCAGGGCTAGATATAGTGGGACATGTGGTATGCAAGGAAGGGAGGATCATTGTGGAAAAGCAGAAGAATAAGGTGCTTACATGGATGAGGCCAAGAAATACTGTGGAAGTTAGAGGATTTTTAGGCATTTGTACATATGTAAGAATGTTTATTCAAGATTTTTCTTTGTTGTCTTCACCTTTAAGGTGCTTAATGAGAAAAGATGTTGTATGGGATTGGACAAAGGAATGCAATGAGTCATTCAAGTTGTTGAAAAGGATTGTATGAAAAGATATTCTTTTGAAGAAATTGGAGTATAGACCAAGCACTGGAAAAATTACTCTAGTGGTGGATTCTAGTGTGACCTCAGTGGGCGCAGTTATGATGCAGGAGGATGAGGAAGGTAATGATAGACCTGTCCTTTATAAATCTAAGACTTTTACTAGAGTAGAGTCTAGGTAATTTCAGTCTAAGCTGGAGTTATGCGGAGTAGTGAAGATTCTTAAGAAGATACAAAGGATGCTTTGGGGGAAACATTTTGAGTTGCAGGTTGATGCGTTATTGTTGGTGCAAATGATTAGTAGCCTGAGTTTACCAGATTCCCCCATTACAAGGTGGGTGGCACAGATTAATTTGTTTTCTTTTGATTTAGTCCATAAGCCAGGAAAGTCATTCACTATTCCAGATTCATTATCTAGAAGACCGCCGTGTGAAGAAGACTTGGAAGCCAAAGAATTTGAAGAAGATAAGAGATCGGTAAACAGGATAGATTATTGTTATGAAAGATTTGGCAAGGTTTTCCGCAATGACAATAAACTAGCAGGCAAGGTCATCCGTAATGATGATAAACTAGTTGTTTGGAAAGTCCATAAAGACATAAAGCTAGATGTTGAAGATGCAAAGGATTTTTGTATTAAAGGCAGTCTGCAAATGGATTTATGGAAGGCTGAAGCTAACGTAGCAACATTGAGTGCGCTAGGTAAGGCAGTGAAAGAGTAAGATGTAAAGATGATTCAAGGGGAATTCAAGATAGTAGTACTGATCCCAAAGAGGGGGAGTATTCTGAAGATGATGTATCCACTGATGAGGGAGTAGATTTGTTAAGTATATATCTGGAAGGTAGTAGTCGACCAGATTTTTGCAATAAAAAGTTTTAATGCAATATTGAAAAGCGAGCTAAAGGCTATTTTATTAAAAATGTGAAGTTATGGAAGGATCAAGCTTTGTTTCATCAGTTACTTGTCAAAACTAGGAAAAGGAAGGAGAAGATACTCAGGGATTTACATGAGAACTTAGGACATAGAGGTCAAGACAAGACGTATCGCAGAGTTAGGGAAAGATTCTGTTGGCCCAATATGAAGAATGAAGTAAGAGATTGGGTTAAATATTTTCCTGAATGTCACTGTAGGAGTTACAGAAAGCCAAAAGAGAAAGGTATAGCAACTAGCAAGGATGCTGTTTTTGGTAGGGTCAGTTTAGATGCAGTTCATATAAAAGAAGGACACTTTAAATACTTGGTAGTAGCCAGGGATGATCTATCAGGATGGGTCAAAGCAGCTCCATTGGTAAATCTTAAGGTGAGTAATTTAGCTGAATTCTTGAAGAAAGAATAGGTTTATAGGTACGGGGTAATGAATATGTTGACCATAGATGGTGGCGCTGAATTTTCTGGAGAATTCCAAGAAGTAGTCAAAGGTATTGGTGCAAGGCTACAAGTTGCAACACCATATTATCCTGAATCAGAGGGGATGGTAGAAAGAGGGGGTCAAGTTATAAAGGATGTGTTAGTTAAATTATGTGGGAATAATGGGGCAAAGTGGAAGAACTACTTACCATTAGTTTTGTTTGCGGACAGTATTTCAGTTAAAAGGACAACAGGGTTCTCACCGTATGAACTTATGTTTGGTCAAAGGGGGGTATTACCTATTGATCTAGAGGCTGGATCTTTTCTAGGATATGACTGGGATCAAGTGCGCTCGACTGAAGATTTGATTCTAGCAAGGGTAGCGCAGCTTGTAAGAAAAGACAAGTTTGTGGAGAAGGCATATGATAGAATGAAAATTCTTGATAAAATCTTGAAAAACAGCCAGTTTAAAGTCTTAGAGGACTAAAAGATCCACAGTAGTAACAAAAATAAAAAGCTTTAATCAATCTTAAAAAAGAAAAAAGCCAGTTTTAAGTCTTGGAGGACTAACAGAATACTATGAAGTAGTCTCCAACAGTTCTTGAGTTCTACTAGGCCCTTGATCTTGTCAGAAAAATTAAAAAAATGGTATCCCCCAGCTAATTTATGAGCTGATCCCCTGATACCTTACCCATATCCAAGTGCACCTTGATGTGGTCACACCTAAAAGTTTATTTATTTATTTTAACTCCTCCTCTTTTACAAAAAACATTTCCATAGCTGCATCTTGAGCCTTTGAACAAACATAGCTTCTATAAAAAAAATTAAAAGAAAAAAAGAGAAAAAAAGAAAATAATCTTCAATCTATTACTTTTACAGCCAACACCCTAAAACCACCAAACAGAGCCAGGTCCAGGTCCACAGAAAATATCACTGGATGGGCTCCCTCCAATAAGTAAAAATGATGGGAGACTGCCAGTGATCCACCATCAACACAAATAAACCAAAGATAAAGAAGCCAGTCCCAAGCCAAGGAACCAGTCCAGTCCAGTTTTAAGTCATAGTGGACTAAAAACCTGAATCATAAATACCTGAGCTAGGATTCAACTAGGACAAACAAAATACTTGAAACAAAAATTATGGGGTAACTGTTCAACAGAGCAGCCAGCTCATCAGTTACCCCCACACTTTCCAACATATAATCTAGAAGCCCCCCCTGGGTACCTTCTAACAAAAACACAAAATCCAACACAATAAAGCAAAACCAATAAGCGTGAAGATTCCAGAACATAAAGACCACAAGAATTTCCAGTTTAAAGTCATAGAGGACTAAAACCTGTGAAGAGAAACCAATACTAGGGTTCAACAAAATTAAGAGAAAGGGTAAGAAACAGACAATCTGGGGTAACTGTTCCACAGACCAGCCAGCCCATCAGTTACCCCCACACTTGCCAAAATAAAATCTAGAAGAACCACCCTTGGGTACCTTCTAAAAAAAGGATTTTCAAACACAAATCTTCTCCCATAAAAAACCAAAACCATTAAAAAAACATAAAAATTGTTGAAAGCCAGAAATCCACTTTAGAAATATTTTTTTTGCAGTTTAGCCACAAGCTGGAGGTTAGATAAAACCAATGATCATCATTTTTATCTTCATTTTATTTTAAATAAAATTTCCATCTTTACCTGAATTTTTCTTTTCTTCCATCTTCATCATACTAAGATTTTTTTATATATATTTTTATATAGAGACTTGAACCAGAGAGACTGATTAAAATTGGACAAAACAAAAAACAATCGTGACCAAAAACATAGAGTTCAAATTAAACAAAACCAAAACAAATTTAGTAGCTTATCCTCATTTTGGGGGATTCAGATTCTTGAAATTGCCAGTTTGAAACCAATATCTTTGCCCCTAGGGCTCCAAAAAGCTAAGCCCCTCTTACAATTCTGATATTCCTTATTCAGACCTTCAAACAAATCTTCCATCTTTCTCCATACACAGACTTTACCAACAATTTCAATCCCAGTTTCCAACAACTCTTCATCCTTTGAGATTGAAGGAGCAGCCACCACATCTTTAATTTCTCTACAACAAGAATCTAAAATGACCGCTTCCATGTAAGAGAAATTTAAATTACCAATAATTTCCCCTCCAACCTACAGAAACCTTCTCCATTTGAGTGAAGCATCGGAGAATCAACATACTCTAACTCCAAGTCATCCATCACAAAATTGTTCTGTAATTTTAAAAATTTGCACAAAATAGGACCCCAAACACTAAAAGAATCATCTTCCCCCAAGGATTCATCTTCTGAACTTAAAGGAGCAACCAGAAAATAATTTTCCTCTAAGAGAAAATGATCCAGCACAAACTCTTTCTGGCCATCAACAGATCTTAAAGAAACATATTCATCCAAAAATCCATTATCTAAAAATGGAGAAACCATATCATCATGAACATTCAATTTTTCCTTCCCGCAGAGCTCATGCACCTTTGAAAAGATACACTGATCATCCAGTGTGTACATATCTAAAAAATCAAATGAAGCACATTCTTAAGGTCGATTGACATCATATTTTAAAGAAATAAAAATTTCTGAAGCATCACAAACATCATAATCTCCCAAAGTGGGTGATTCCAAAATTTCAACTGTAGCTGAATTTTCTGCCACTTCTTCCTGAACCTTTCCATCCATATAATTTTCATTTTCTGGCTCCACCTCTTTAGAAACAAGGTTTCAATATTCCCCAAATTAGCCTTCTTCAAAACACTCATAGCAGGAATCCTAATTTCTCCATTTAGAAGTGTCTTCATCAACCCAGCCTTTAACAGAAATCCCTGAAACTCCTATTTGACCTCCAGACCCATGGAACTCCAAAGTAAACTCTTGGCCTCCATTTCATGAGAGGAAATACCATTATAATCTAGATAATCCATAACCTCTTCAAATTCCTCCATAAATCTACCATACTGAACCAGAGAAGTTGCACCCCCATCCATTTCCCATTTCCTAGCAATGCCATAAAGATCATCCATTGAAAAAACATTGAGCCACCTCCTGATAATTTCCATCTCTAACTTTCCCCAATCCTGAATCCTATATCCCTCCATCCTAAGAACTTCCTTCACCACCTCTCTATCATCAATGAAGAAGATCACCTGCTTCATCCTATCCAAATCAGAAGCCCCATACATATCAGCAGAAGCTTCAAATATCTCCAAAAATAACCTTTCCTCCTCTCCAAACCAAATTTTCCCTTTCCATGACTTGATCCTGACCATCCTAACTATTTCCAATTACATGTACCCAACTTTCCACCACAGATAGCCAGAGTCCCCCCAATAGCCTTCAGAGACCTAGGAGGGACCAAATCCAACTAGAGAGAAGACCCCCTAGACCTACCACAGAGAGATACAGTACCAAAAAGCCAAGGTCCACAAAGAGTCCAACAGTAACAGAGATTACAAAAGCTAGCAAATCCTCTCCCCACGTTGGGTGCCAGAAATGTAGACAATCCTATAGTACTAGCTATAGGACTTGACCAAGGCAGTTGGAGTAAAACTGGAGAGAAAAACCCCTGTCCCTTTGAGAAATACCAAGTGAGTTTTATTTGCTACAGCAAATTAGAGACTGTTACTATACCCCTTCAAACACACTTCTTGACTGCTTTACAAGTCAAGACAGTAGCCAATAGCAGAACACTGAGAGCCAAAGAACCAGAAACCAGAAATTCAGAATGATCCACACCAGAAAAAAAAAACACTGTTCACTTGTTGCACAGAAAACAGCAATAATACTTGATGCAGGTTTCAAAGCTACACCAGAGAAACCAGTTGCCAAAGTTACTTTGAGACCTTTGTTCTAACCGGCAGACTCGCCACTTTTTGCATTCTCCTAGCTCTTTTGATTCAAACCAATTATTGTATGGAGCACATGGACGTAAAAGGGCCTTCCTTCATGGGACGTTAGATGAATACATGTACATGAGAGTCCCTGCAGGGGTTGAGACACCTTCTTCAATTTCCCATCCAATACTAAAGTTGCGGAAATCCATCTATGGTTTTAAGTAATTGCCTTGATGTTGGTCAAAAGAAATCAACAATTTTTTCTCAGCAATTGACATGATCCTCTCCAGTGCTGACCCTTGCTTGTTTTTCTCAAAAAACACCAATAATCTGGTATTTGTTTACCTTCATCTTGACGATATGGCTGTATTTGGTAAAGACCTAACCTGCTTCAAAGTAAAAATCAAAGAAAGATTTAACATGGAATTTCTCAGCACTCTTTCCTACTTCCTAGGCATGAAAATCACTCACAATACTCAACAAAAGACCATTAGACTCTCTCAACCCTCATATATTACAAATTTACTCAAGGAATACAATATGTCCTCCTGAAAATAAGTTGTAACTCCAATTCTTCCTCATGATCATCTCATCCCTGCAACTGCCTCAGAAATACAAAACCTCAACAACCTTAAAGTCAATTATTGACGGGCCATCGGATCTCTCAATTACCTGGTGAAATGTACTAGACCTGATCTGGCCTTCATAGTGAGTCAACTCTCTCAACACCTTGAACAACCTGGGATTCCTCATTGGATATCTTTCAAACATGTTCTTCAGTACCTTTCTGGGAGCAAAGATCTCTCCCTTACTTACTCCCATCAAGACTTGTCTCACCATCCTCACGGGCATTTTTCCTGGTCAAGCCCTATTGGTTTTGCAGACGCAGACTGGGCTGGTTGTCCTAGTACCCGCAGGTCAACCACAGGGTACCTTTTCCTACTGAAAGGTGGTGCCATTTCATGGCAATCCTGGAAACGACCTACTGTCATACTCTCATCCTCTGAAGCAGAATATTGATCCTGTACTACAGCAGGGCAAGAATCTATCTGGCTCAAACATCTCTTTGACTCAATAAATATTCCAATTACCTGCCCTCTTACTATTTATGGAGATATTCAAGGTGCTATAGCCCTGTCCCAAAATCCTATCTTCCAATCTTTAACAAAAAATATTGAAGTACAATACCACTGGATCAGAGAGCAAGTTCTTTTAGGTAATATAGAAATTCTGTATACTCCTACTACTTCAATGCTTACTGACAGTCTAACAAAATCTACTCCTGTAAAAACTCTTACAACATTCCTCAACTCTTGTGGATTATTGCCTGGTAAACCCCAAGAAAGGAGGGTGTTAGAATTGTCACTATAAATTTTCCATTCTTCTAATTATCTCACCTAATGTTATACGTAGATACACCTCCATTACCAACCCCTGCATAAATATCCTTTGTATTTACATTGCTCATAAATATATTGAGTAATCCCGTCTTTCTTACTAGAGCATGCATTTTAGCATACCTAATCTCCTTTGCTTACCATATAAATTACCACTTAATTAAATTAATATATGTAGTAAAAAATCTCATCTGAATAAGTTGCTGCTCTCTTGAGGATGAATAGGGTCTATCAACTATTATCTTTCATCAGCTAACCAACAACTACTGCAGGTGAGTCTACATTTCTTTTTCTCGTTTTATCCTGATATTTACAATATCCTATTTTATTAATATTAGGAATTAATTGCTTTGTACTCCCTTGAGCTTGTCCATCTGCTAACTTGGGATTATTTCCACTTTCATAAGGTACAATTACACTCTAGTTTTCTATTTTCCTTCAATTATTTAGTCTCTTTGCAATATACTCAGTTAACCAACAACTACTGCAGGTATTTACTGCTTCATACTCCCTTGAGCTTGTCCATCTTGTCACGAGCCACATGACACCGAGGCAAAAGCAGCTCATTAAATCAATAATACAGATATCTAAATCCATACTCAAAGCGCAGAAAGAAATTCTACATAGCAACTGTGACTTTCCTTTGTGTACTCACTATTCAACCGTGCTAGTCTAAACTCTAAATCTAGATTAGTCAATCTCTCAATAGTGTGTCTTAGTCTTTTCCTCAATAAGCAACGCACAGCGCAATAGTCAATGTAATAGTACACTAAAAGGTTTATTAAATGTCTGTGAATTATTAAAAGGGGTAGTGAGCACGGACGGAATGGTTAGTGGAGGATTAAAGGGTTGATGGATGTTAGTGAGGAGAGTCCAGGTGTAATGGGTGTATTTTTTAATGGTCTGTGGTGTGCCGAATAGTGGAAGGGTATATGGTCAATGCAAGGAGGAGTAAAGGATATAAAAGGGTTGGGTTTTTGGTTTGACATTCTTTAGAATTAAATTATAAAACCTATATATAGTTAATAGTGGTAAAACTTTAGGTTAAGTCATTATTATTGTATCTTTCCTTATTTTCTCAGTAATTATTTCTAAATCCTAAATCTTTGATTCTTGAGTTTTCAACCCTTTGTGAGATCTTAAGAATTTTAATATTACCTTTAAATTATATTAGAATTTTTTTCAAATATATCTCAAAGCAGTAGCTCTTCCTTCGAGTAATCTTTGAATCACTTCCTTGAACATTTCCTCTGTGCCTCGAAGAAGTTTCTAAACTCCTCCCTCCATCTCACTTTCAGGAACACCCTCAACCTTGTGCGTAGGTCTTCCGGTGACAGTATAATTTAATTCTCCATAGTTCTCATTCTTTGCACTACTACATCATTTTCAGATGTTTTCTAAATTCATAAAATGGCACCTGTTCAACGCACTCTTCATATGGGCGCTACTACTAGAGCTTGCACCAGAGGCAGGCCAACAGCCACACGGCCTGTTTCCCGCACTCACTCCTTTGAACCTCTCAACCTTGGGGAACAGAAACATTCAGTCCAATCTGTAGAAGACATCCCACAAGATTTTGATGATTCTAGTGATGATGAAGAAGGAGAGGATACAATGCACAAGGCACCATCCACCCCTGCTACTCACCCTTCTGGTCAACCTTTGGAGCCTGGACCATCTAATTCATTGGAAGATTTCATGAGACTTTTCATGAAGACCTTTTCAAATCCAACGTCTTCAGAGGGATCTAAATTCAAAACTCCTTCTATTAAATCTCCTGATAAATTTGATGGAGAACATCCAGACAGATTGCGGCCCTTCTTGCAAACCTGCAAGCTCCTGTTCCATAATGACCCTCAAACCTTCAATAACGACCAATCAAAGGTTGTTTACGCTTCTTCATTCCTAGCGGGAAAAGCAGCAAGATGGTTCGAACCTTATCTTCTCATGATCTCTTTGACAGAAACCCACTTACTTATTAATAACTGGGAAAATTTTGAAGACCAACTCTTCACGTTGTTTGGTGACCCTAATGAAACTGACAACGCAGAAATTGAACTTGATTTTCTTTGCATGAGTGATAATGGTAAAGCCTCTGAATACATCTTGAACTTCAGAGCACTTCAAACTTGAGTAGGTTGGAATGATGCTGCCGTCAAGTATCATTTCAAAAAAGGACTTCCTTCAAGGATTCTGGATCACTTAAATCTTCATGGTCAGAAGATGACTACTTTAACAGATTTAATGAATTGAACCCTTGAACTCGACGGTGTTTACCAAGGACGACTTCAACATCGTCGATACGCCAACAAATCTCAAGGGCTAAATTTTAAATTGGGACCTTCTTCACACTCACGGACAACTCAATCCTCCTGGACTCAATCCAAACCCAATAAGGGAAAGGACAAACCTTGACCTAAAAGCTCAACCCCAGGCAATATCAGCATAGTACTGGATCCTAAAGGGGAACTTAAAGAAGCTGAGAGGAAGAGGCAAGCAGATAATGGGTTATGTATGTATTGTGGAGGTAAGCACAAGCTAGGAGATTTTGTGAAGTTGAAGGAAAGAGAAGGTACTAGTTCAAGGTCAAAAAACTAGTTGATAGTTTACTTGTGTGCAAAGCAAACTATCTTATCTTTCCCAGTGCACAGAACCTCCATGTCTTAAGGACAGGAGTTGCCTTAAACCGCTTGAGATTCATTCTTTTCAAGGAGGATACCCCCTTCAGTTGTCTTATAGACTCTGGAGCTTCAATTTATTTTGTCAGTTTATCTTTGGTTGAGAAGTTACAACTGAGATTTACAGATATCGATCGAACTCCAATTTACTTGGTCGAATCAGAGGAACCCAAATATTGGGTAAGTAAGAAAGTTTTATGGGTTTTCAACTTTCCAAACTTTCCCTCCTTCAAGTGGGAATTATCAGTCTTGGACGCCCCAAGAATGGACAATACCATCCTTGGCCATGACTTTTTAACGCATTGATATCCTGGAATTAATTGGTCACGGGGATTGATCACCCCATGCACTAAGTATAATTCTAATTCTTCAATGCAGGTCAATAGGGAGTTAAACAACCCGCCTGACAACGTCCTGCTAGAGGACAAATCTCTTCCAGATGACTTGCAAGCATCTGATCTCTCTCTAAATGAGCAATTGGCTAACTCTTCTAGCTCGATCACTTCACTCAAAGAGGATTTAAATTGTCTCAAAGTAATTGAATTATGCTCTCTCAATTTGGGTCTTCCCTCAACAGACTCTCTTGAAGATGATGAGGACGACCAAATCAATGTTGAAGCCATTAAATCAACTCTACCGGAAATCTATCATGATTTCTTTGATGTTTTATCAATCCGCAAGGCCAATAAGTTACCATCTCATCAACCCTACAACCATCAAATAGAGTTAATAGGTCCTGTCTATTCTTTGTCAAAGGACGAATCTCAATTCTTCGAGACTACATTTCAGAGAATGTAGCCATAGGTTTCATCAGAGCCAGTAAATCTCCAACCAGCTCCACTGTTCTTATTGTAAAGAAGAAGGATGGTAGTCTTAGGTTGTGTGTTCACTATAGAAAGCTCAACACAGCCACTAAGAAGAATGCATATCCTGTTCCTCCTATGTCATTGCTTCTTACCCTTTTCAATGGTGCTAATTTCTTTTCTAAAATTGATCTTAGAGGCGCTTATAATCTTATTTGCATTGCAGAAGTTCATGAACCACTGACTGCAATGCGCACTAGATTTGGTAGTTTTGAATATTTAGTAATGCCTTTTGGATTGTGTAAAGCACCATTGACTTTTCAAACTTTTGTCAATGAAATCTTTCAAGATGTTGTCAAAAAATTTGTTGTCGTCTATTTAGATGATATTTTAATTTTCTTGAAGACACTGGATGAACATATTGATCATGTTCGACAGGTTCTAAATTGACTTCGAGATCACGCTCTCTATGCCAAGCACAATAAATGCGAATTCCATCTTAAATCAATCAATTTTCTGGATTTTACGTTATCCACTGATGGTTTAGTCATGGACAACAAAAAGGTTCAAAAAGTCCTGGAATGGCCTGAGCCCAAAACTGTTAAATCCCTCCAAGGATTTTTGGGTTTTGCAAATTTCTATAGAAGATTTATTAAAGATTACTCTAAAACTATTTCCAATCTTAATTCTCTTCTTAAAAAAGATATTCCTTTAGTTTTTACTTCTACAGCACAAAAGTAATTCAAAGTATTAAAGACTGCATTTACCACAGCTCCAATTCTTTGACACATTGATCATTCTGCTTTGACAATAGTCAAACAGATGCGAGCGATTATGCTATTGCAGGGGTTATTTCTCAACTAAATCCTGAAACAAAATTGTTTCATCCTGTTGCTTTTGAGTCACGCAAACTCATTGCAGCAGAATTAAATTATGAAATTCATGACAAAGAGCTTTTAGCTATTATTCATTGTCTTAAAAAATGGCGTTCTTTTCTTCTCAGCCTAGATAGTCCTTTTCAAATTCTAACAGACCATAATGCTTTAAAATACTTTATGTGTTCCAAAGTGTTAACCAGGCGTCAAGCAAGGTGGGCTGAATTTCTCTCTGAATTTCCTTTTTCTATTTTGTATTGCCCAGGTAAGAACTGCATTGTCCCAGATATCCTGTCACGTCGGGACAACGTTTACCCACAGCGGGGGGGCACATTTGCTGACAAGAACCCAGAAAATGTGAAATAAATTTTCAACGAATGAATGTTAACAACTCATCAACTTAATTTGATGACAATTCAATCTTTTCAAAATCCACTATCCAACATCCTCGAAGCTCAGTTGAAGGACAATTATTGTTTAGGGTTAAAAGACAAAATACTCTTGAAGAAAGGGGCCAAAAGATTTAGTATTGAATCAGGTCTATTAGTTTTCGAAGGTAGAGTAGTCATACCCGACAATGATGAAATAAAATTATGGATTTTCAATAGTCGACAAGATTCTCAATTAGCTGGTCATTTTGGGGTTGATAAAACCTACCAGCTAACAGTGAGTGATTTCTCTGGCCAGGAATGACCAGAGAAATCAAGGCCTAAATAAGAGCTTGTTACAAACGTAATAGGAATAAGGCTCCCCGTCACCGGAAGCATGCGTTGCTCCAACCACTTCCTATTCCCTCTAAACCTTGGGAATCTTTATTGATGGATTTCATTTCTCAACTTCCTCTTTCTAATAATTTTGATGCTATATTAGTAATAGTAGATAGATTTTCAAAAATGTCTATTTTTGTTAAAACCACTACTACTGCAACAGCAGAAGATTTGTCAAAATTGTTTCTAGAATATGTGTTTTCCAAAAATGGCTTACCTAATGATATTATTTCAGATAGAGGCTCGTTTTTTGTATCCACATTCTGGACTCAACTGTGTCGACAACTCAATATCACGAGGAATCTTTCCACAGCCTATCATCCTGAATCTGATGGGAGAACAGAAAGGGTCAACCAAATCCTCAAACAATACCTTTGAATGTATGTCAGTTACCAACAAGACGATTGGACCACATGGTTACTATTGGCCGAATTTGCTTATAATAACTTGACTCATTCTTTGACACAACAATCTCCTTTCAAAACTGTTTATGGAAGACACCCTCAATTCAACTCAATCCACGTAGGAACTAGTCATCCTGATGAAAATTATCTTTGAAACATATCACGACTCCAAGAAGAACTTAAATCAAATTTGGAATTAGCAATTCAAAGGTACAAGGAACAGGCCGACAAACATCGACAATCTGCTCCTTCTTTTGAACCAGGCGACAAAGTATGGCTGAATGCACACAACATTCAAACAACTCGACCATCAAAGAAACTGGCTGAAAAACGCTTGGGACCATTTGAAGTCTACTCCGAAGTCTCTAAAACCGCATTTTGACTCAAGCTACCTCCTAAATGGCAGGCTATTCACCCTGTTTTTCATGTATCTCTCCTGGAACTGGCTCAAGAAACATACCCGGGCAGGAACCAACCTCCTCCGGAACCGGTCAAAGTAGAAGACCATCTAGAGTGGGAAGTAAGTTGTATCCTTGATTCAAGAATGCGCAAGGGGAAACTTCAATACCTCATGGAATGGGAAGGCTTCCTCAATGATTCAGACAAAACATCCTGGGAACCAGCCATCAATGTTTCTAATGCCCCTGAACTCCTAAAATCTTTTCATCTTAAATATTCTTTAAAACTAAAACCTTAAAACTCTCTTTTTTTTTCTTTTCTTTCTCTTTTTCCTTCTTCTCTTTAAAATCTAAAACATCTTTACCTCTAAAATTTCCTTATTCTTTGTTTTCTTTTTCTTTTTTCTTCTTTCTTCTTTTTTTTTCAAAAGTTTTTCAACCTTCTTTAAAATAAATAAAATTAAATTAAAATTAAATAAAAATTAAAATTAAATTAAATAAAATTAAATTAAAGTAAAATAAAATTAAATTAAAAATAAAAGTTAAAACAAAACAAATAAAAAATTCATAAAACCTTTTAAATTTTCTTTTCTTTTCTTTCTTTCTTTTCAAATAACCAAAAACTTCAATAAATAAAATTTCACCAATAATTTTTTTTTCTTTCTCTCATTAAATTTTCATTTCAAACTGAATCGTTTCAATCAACTATTTCTTTTTCTTAGTTAAATTTTTTCTTTTCAAACTTAAAACTAAAATTCCTTCAGTTAAACATTCTTTCTTTTCTTCTTTCAAAATTTCAAAACAAAATTTAAATATTCTTTCTTTCTTTTCCTTTTCTTATTCTCTCAAAATCTTATAAAATAAAATATTAAAATTTTAATTATAACAACAAAAAAAAAATATACAAATTGTTTCTACTTTTCTTTTTCTCTTTCTTTCTTCCATTTTAAATTTCTTCCTGTATTATCTCTCAATTCAAATTCTTCATCTTCTCCAAAATCACCCTTATTTCCTTCCTACATTTCTCAAAAACCTCCCCCTCTCCTACCGGTACCACTTCCCCAATTTCCAGTAATTCTTCGTCCATGTAAAAGGAAGCAGCATCCACAATCTTTTTGACTTCACCGCTTAAATCTTCAATAAACCTAGCTCGTCGAACCTGGGAAGGTTTTTTCGACCATACCTGGTCAAGAGTTTCTTCATTATCCTCCCTGGAGGCAATCACTGGTAAATGTTCTTCGGTAGGGATTGTCGGTGCCACTTCCACAGCAGTGGTTAACACAAAAGGAGCTCCCACACTCAAAGCTTCCACCATAGGGCCTTCCGCAATGACATCTAAATTCTAAGACATACGGTCATCAGTAAAATTTTTCTTTGGAAAAACAAAATTAAAATAAAATAAAATAAAAGCAAACTTACTTTGAACATCGGATCAGCCTCTAGAGATAACTTTGATGTGACTCCCAATGTCACTTCTTTTTCTTCTTCGTCATTTTTGAGGACCATCCGCCACTTCTTTGGCGTCCGTCTTGAGATGGGGACTTCCTCCTCATCTACTTCCACCAATTTATCCACCTCCTTCTCTACCCTTTGTTTACCCAGGTTGCCATGGTGTCCTCGACTTCCTCCTCAACTGCTTCTTATTGATCATCACCAATTGACACGTCCCATATATCTTCGACCACTTCTTTGGTCTTTGGTATTACCGAATATTTGGTCTTGGTAAACCTTCATTTGATGTCAGAATTTTTGGCTAAAGCATTGCACGTTACCCGTCTCCATCGGCAAAACTCACATTTCTGGTGAGGACCTCGAGTAGCCGTGCTTTCAACACAGAATTATTTCATGGTTTCACAAGCCGTGCATGCTTGGGAGTACTGTCAAGTAACGAGCCCACCATCCGCTTTGGGGTGAGGAGGCATGGGAGCTGGAGTTGGACAAGCTGACGTAATAATAATAATAAACAAGAATTAAATAAAGGGAAAATAGTGTGGGAAGTATATGTCTCACGCTCAATGGAGCTCGCGTTTTTATACCCTGGCATCTGTCACGCGCCACGTGACACTCGAGGCAAAAGCAGCTCATTAAATCAATAATACAGAGATCTAAATCCATACTCAAAGCGCAGAAAGCAATTCTACATAGCAACTGTGACTTTCCTTTGTGTACTCACTATTCAACCGCGCTAGTCTAAATTCTAAATCTAGATTAGTCAATCTCTCAATAGTGTGTCTTAGAATTTTCCTCAATAAGCAACGCACAGCGCAATAGTCAATGTAATAGTACACTAAAAGGTTTATTAAATGTCTGTGAATTATTAAAAGGGGTAGTGAGCACGGACAGAATGGTTAGTGGAGGATTAAAGGGTTGACGGATGTTAGTGAGGAGGGTCCAGGTGTAATGGGTGTATTTTTTAATGGTCTGTGGTGTGTGGAATAGTGGAAGGGTATATGGTCAATGCGAGGAGGAGTAAAGGATATTAAAGGGCTGGGTTTTAGGTTCGACATTCTTTAGAATTAAATTATAAAACCTATATATAGTCAATAGTGGTAAAACTTTAGGTTAAATCATTATTATTGTATCTTTCCTTATTTTCTCAGTAATCATTTCTAAATCTAAATATTTGATTATTGAGTTTCCAACCCTTTGTGAGATCTTAAGAATTTTAATATTACCTTTAAATTATATTAGAATTCTTTTCAAATATATCTCAAAGAAGTTGCTCTTCCTTTGAGTCATCTTCAAATCACTTCCTTGAACATTTCCTCTGTGCCTCAAAGAAGTTTCTAAACTCCTCCCTCCATCTCACTTCCAGGAACACCCTTTACCTTGTGTGTAGGTTGTCCGGTGACACATCTGCTTACTTGGGATTACTTCCACTGTCATAAGGTATTTACTGCTTTGTACTCCCTTGAGCTCATCCATCTTCTTACTTGCGATTACTTCCACTGTCATAAGTCCCTGTCTTACAGAAGCAAGAGGTGAGACAAGATAGAAAGAGAGTGAAATAAAATGGCAAAGGAAAAGTTAAGGTGGATTACTTGATAGTCATAGAGCATACTCACATTTACCTGAGTATAGTTTGAATAACTTGGTCAGTAAAGTTTGGACAAGGACAATAAGATATAGCACAAAAGCTAGGACAGTGGACAGATGACATAGGACTTGAGACAATGGAGAAGTAACTGGAAGTAAGAGATGAGACAAGATAGAAAGAGAGTGAAGTGAAATGGCAAAGGAAAATTAGTGTTAATGGTAAAGGAAAAGCTAAGGTGGATATGGAAAAGAGTGAGTGAGGCACACACCTTATATAGTAGAAGGTGACAGGTTTAAAGAGGTAAGCAGATAGGAGACTCATAGTGGAACATTAGTGGTAGTAGGTAGATAGGGGGCTAATAGTGGAACATTAGTAGATGGAATAAGTAGATTAACTATTACGGTAATATATATAGTGTGCGAAGATTGTAAGTAACAGAGCTTATGACGGAAGGATAGAATAGAGAGAATTATATGGAAACTAGAGCTTAAATATTTGACAGATTCAGTTCTAGCTCAGCTGTAATTCTTCTGGCAAGACCGCGCACTGAACACTGAGCATGCTAGCTCGCATGGCATCAAATCTGAGTTATTCTACTGTCACAAATGGTCTGAGGGATTGGCACCTGCTAGCAGGTTACAGGTGTTCTTTTTATGGTGTTTACAATGAGAAATTATTGAGAAATATTTAAAATAAATTATTAAGTATTAAATAACTCATTTAAAATAGTCTGCTGTTCAACGTGAAAGAAATACATTATAATTCAAATTACTATATAATACAATTGTATTTACTGCCCTGGTTTTTTCTCCTCTTCAATTATTTTTTATTCATTCTAAAAATTGCACCTATCGTACCATACAAGTCAACAGGAGGAGTGGATATTTTCTTTGTAAACCCACAAGCATTTTGGGATTAGAAGTAATATTATAAGGTGGAAAGTTATTTTTAGTGGGATAATTCTGTAATTTTAATAGCCAAAGCCTACATGCGTCAGCAAAATAGTTAATAATAGTACCTGGTAGCTGGTGGCAAAAAAAATTTCTGGTGAAAGTGTTGTAATATTAATATCTGATAAATGAGGCCTATAAAAATATTTTAAGGGTTGCTAGTGATGTTTAAGTAAAATTATCATAGGACAATAATTTTAAAATTTTTACTATGCAATTTCATGCGTTTTAATTTTAATTTCGTCCCTTTCTCATCTCAACGCTTGGTGTGGAAGAACAATGTTACTTAAATCGAAATACCTTAACCCTGGGTTGACTCTTGTTTTTACCGTCAATCTGGAGTGGAAATTCAAATCAACTTCAGATGGTAGATAGACCATCAAAAGAGGTCCCAGTGTATTTTGGAAATCAAATTTAAGTTTTTGAAATCTAGCCGACTTCATTTGCGTGACCGGTGGTTTCACATGCCATTGTGAAAGATTGCGATATATTATACTGCTATGTTTTAAGAAAAGACGGTTCGTTTGAGCATTGCTATTTAGTCTTCGCATAATATACAACTGAAAAATGTCCCGATGCGATCCTGAATCTTCAATAACAGGTGACAGCTTTCCCAACGCTGGCCCGCTGTTTGGCTTATTAGCTAGTATTATTTTTGCTCGCTTATAAGTTGTTGCATCTAGCCATAGTCTTATTAGAAAAGACAATTTCTCGTAAAAGTTTTGTTTTTCCTCAGCGGTAGAAATCTTTGAATCAAGCGCACGAAAGATTCGTTCAACATATCTGAAGCAACGAAGGGCTACATTAACGTGCAAACCATCGCCCATTAGTCTCAGTGTTTCGAAATAAATCCTCCAATACAGATTATAAGCGGCACGATCCGAGTCTTTGGGAGCTAGGAAACATTCAAGTATTTTTGAAATAATCTGGATGTCTTGAAAAAGTAGCATTTGAGTAATTTTGACATCCTCAATTGAATATCTGTTTTTAAGAACTTCAAGGTAGAATTTCTCTATCCCTCTATAATAAAGCGTATAAATCTTAAGAGGTCCTCTTCTTCGACGCTCTGGAAGATTTGCCGCTGTTGTGGCAAATGGTTTATCCGATAAATGATATATTAGCGTTACATGTTCTTGCAGCTCTAGAACATCCTGATCCTTTGAATATCCTTCTATTTTCCTGGTCCACTCTGGCAACGGACTCTTTAAAATCATCTTCTTTTCGGATTTACCTTTATCGCTCAATGGTTCTGGTGGAATAAATTTTTGCATGTGAGAGGCAATATAACGTACACATTCCTTCGTCTGAATTGTTTCATCGCTTGTTCCCTTCTCAGTGGTGCACGATTGCTTGAAAAAAGTGTCAGGAAGATTTGGAGAGTGAAAACTACTTTCAACCTGAAAGATTTCATCATGAGGTTTGGCCAACTTATTACGTTGCGCAAAAGAGGTGGCAGCGTCTTGCCCATCTAATTGATAGTGTGAGAAATTAATATTTTGTAATGGGACATGATTGGCAAGACATAGCTTTTCGGATGCTGGTTGATAAAAATTGTGAACCTAGTTTGCCTTTTTAGTTTTCTCTTTCATGGAACAAAAATTGAAAATTACAAACCTGTTGAAGACGTTCAACATGCTCGCAGGCATGATTCAGATATTGTAGAGGAACTTCATGAGATGTCCTTAAACTCGGTGGCATAAATGTGGATGAGCGAGCTTGGCTGTTGAGATCTATTGCATCACAATTCGTACTGTCATCCTGCTTGGGAGAGAACAGGCGCAAACAAGATTCACTTGAACGAACCATCTGTTGAGCAGCTCTTGTGCATGACTTACTGGGTAAATTTTAGATTTATGGAACTGAAGGCTCAAATTTGTTTCTTCTTTCTGTGTTGGACTGAAATGATTGTTCCTAGTGGCACCTGTCTCCTCAATTTTCAGCGGCCCCTTTGAAGTGTGATACCCATAATTATTTAAAGAACCTAATGACAATGTAAGATCCACTTTAGACTCAGTTAGAAATAAATTTTTGGTTTCAATAGGTTCCGAATAAATATATGATGATTGGAATAACTGTCGAAGCAACATATAGCAAAAAAAACTAAACTTGCTTAATACTTTTTTAATCTTCAGATTAGATAGATAAATCATGTTCGTCGTAATGTAAAAAAATGACCATCAAAAAACTAGACTTAAGTTGAAGCAATTTCCGAAAAATGAATGAAAAAAACACAAATTGTAATCGCAACCGTATCAGAAGAGGTTACAGTCAAACCCGTAAACATTGAGACAAAAATGAAAGTTTTCGAAAGTTTATTGACAGTTTTTGTGATAGTAGAGGCGAAACAACAGAAAAATCAACCCGATTGCCACAAAATGAATTGAAGATGTCAAAAAAATGCTACAGCTCAACTTTCAGGTTGTCAATAAATTTTCATTTTTGTCTCAATGTTTAAGGGTTTGACTGTACAGGGAAGTCTGAAATGATTGAAACAAAATCAAAAAAAAATCAAGAATCTCTTTGACAGGTGTAATAATTCATTTTCACTGCAACAAAAATGTTCTTTTCGTCTTAAGGCACAACAATGAGGCAACAATTACGCAACAGTTACAGCCATATTCGAAGCGGTTGGTGCAGTTTTGCTGAAAAATTCAAAACTTTTGGTCAGCTCAAATGACATTTGGCAGCAAACTTAGCCTCCCATCACCAAAAATTGGCCAGTTTCTCTGTCAAATGTCAATGTTTCTGCCAAAATGTTTTGATTCTATTTGCAAAACTGCAGCAACCGTTTCAAATTTGGCTGTATGTTCATCATGTTTTAGTCATTCGGTAAAGGGTCAAATCGCTAATTTTTTCAGTAATTCGTGGATCTTTCCATGAATTCTTGAACCATTAGTGTAACTCATTTTCTGCCCTGCCATTTTTTCAGTAATTCTTCTCTACAGACCACACTCGCAACACCTCAATACCTCCATTTCATTAAGACTTCACTCTTACCGAACACTACTTTTCTCACTTCTCATCATCACACAACACCTAAAATTAAAATTTTATTATACTATAATACTCCCTAAACAATGTCCAAACCTCAAAACTCTAGCACAAACAAAAATAAGAGAAAACGGGCACCCAATTGGTCTCAACATGAGGAGGAACAACTCGCTATATCTTGGATCTTCATTAGTGAACAAACTTAATTTTCAACATATCAATCTGGTGAGACATTTTATAAGAAAATTGAAAACCATTTTAATCAGTTCAGTAAAGCACAATATAGAGATTGTCGGGATGGGCTTTTGGTCTAGAATTTTCAATGGAGATTTAACAGCGTTGGTAGGTGGAGTTTGAAGATTTCAAAGTCAGAGGTACGTGAGGAATTATCCTTTGTTTGATTTACTCAAATTAGAAGGTAAAAATTTTTATAATTATTATTATAATTAATGATTTTAGAAATACATGGTGTAAGTACTAAAACAATAAATTGTAGTAATAAATAAAATTTGGTTTGTAATAAATAAAATAAATGTGGAAGTAAAGGATGATCTAAAACAACCAGAAAGGGGAGGCCAAATATAGGCAAAAGAGAGACAAAGCACAGAGTTAAAATCCTATATACAGGAGTATGAGAGAAGAAAATTCCAGAAAAATATTTTCAAATAATAAGATTTTTCTAGAAAGAATGTGTTTAAAATATGTATTTACTGTATATGTCAAAATAAATTGATTTATTTAAAAATAACTGTAAGTGTCATTTTTAAATAAGTAATTTGAATTTTTCGTATATATTTATTTTTTATTTTAATATTAATTTTTATTTCAATATTAAATTTTATTTTAATGCTAATTTTTATTTTAATATTAATTTTTATTTATTTTAACCTGTTATTAAGCATGGTGTTAGGAAATAAAAATTTAAGGGACATTTAATATTAATTTTAATTACTTACTAAATTTACTTTTTTGTGACTAGTTAATTTATTACAAGTAAATTTAAAGTAAATATATTATAATTAATAATAATATATAAGAAATAAAAAATGGTGTGGCTTCATCCCAGTAAATAATTAATTATTTTACTGGGTAAGTCTAGCAGCCTGGCTGACACTCTCTCATTCTAAAAAAACAATAAAAAAATGGTATGATTTTTTTTTATATTTCTTTAGCAGATTAGGAAGATTAGATATCTCTTTCCCAGGTATCCAAGAATCATATTCAGAAGATTTATTCTTGAATCTCAATAAGTATTCAGTACCTTTTTCAGCAATAACTATTCTGTCATTTAGAATCTTATTGATTTCTTCTGTCTCAGTGATTTCATTAGGGGTTCTTCTTTGGTCTTCCCCTCCTTTTGGGAAATAAATCACTATTGGATGCGTAAGGTTTCAAAAGAGATATTGGAAAAACAGGATGTTTTCTTTCATATGGAGAATCCAGGATAACTTCAACTGCATTATCATCAACCATTCTTCTGACAACAAATGGACCTACAAATGGGTCTTTTAATTTGTTATTACCTTGTAAATTGAATTGCACTGCAGAAATAAGTACTTCATCACTTTTCTTAAAAGTTTATTCTTTATGGGATTTGTCCCACCTCTTCTTCTCATATTCAAAAGATTTTTCAATACATTTTTGACCATGAATTCTGAAAAGTTGTTGCATTTGAAGAAAAGATTTCACACCAGGATGTAAATCCAATTTAGTTATTTTATTATTGAGAATTTGGGCAGGAGTATTTGGAACATATCCAAGGCAGAGCTCAAAAGGCTTTCTTTGAGTAACAGAATGAGCAGTTCTATTATAAGCAAATTTTAACCCAGGAAGTAAGGTAACCCAATCATTAGTAAATCTGTCATTTTCTTTGTATTCAAGGACAAAGGCAAAATACCTTCTTATCATGTCCTCAAAGGTCTGAATCATTCTTTCAGCTAATCCTCTAAATTTGGGGGTGATGGGCATTAGAAAGTTTCAGATTACAGCCACAAACATCCATCAGAGACATCCAGAATTCAGAAGTAAATTTAGGGTCCCTATCAGAGATTATGGCTTTAGGAAAACCAGCAGTATTGAACATATGAGACCACCATAAGAAAGCTAATTCTTTAGTGGGAACATACTTCTGAGTAGGGATAAATTTACACATTTTTGTGAAGCTGTCCACCATAACCCAAAAAGAGTTATAACTGTCTTTCCCAGAATTGGGTAATCCTGTTACAAAGTCCATGCTCATTATCTGTCATGGTGAATCAGGAGGTTCAATATGTTGCATTAATCCAGATCTTTTACCAGTCAATCATTTTGATTTTTGGAAAGAATAACAGTATTCAACATATAGTTTGGTGTCTTCAGACATATTAACCCACCAAGCAGTGCTCTTAATTCTAATCATTGTTTTCTCAAGATCAAAATGTCCAGCCAATATGTCATCATGACAAATTTTTAAGATGATCTCTTTCATAGAAGGAGGAATAAAAATTACTCTACTTTCTTCTATAATATATGTAGTCTTCATAAATTGAAAATTTACCTCTTTCCAAAGCCTTCTGGTACTTTAGTGGGACGGTTTTAATTAATGCTTTTATTGAAGCATTATTTGGCTCATTTAATATAGTTCATAACTTTTTTAAGTCAGTGTCCTTATCATATGAATCCAGAATAAGCTGTAATAGCTCTTCCTCCGTATCAACCACATATTTTCCATGAATGTGAACTATTTCATCATCAGGAACATATGCAGAATATGAGTCATCATTTGGCAAAGTTAAAATTGATAACATGTCCACATTTTAATGAACATTACCAGCCCTATGAATTATTTTCATCCTCCTTCTATATTCTTGAACAGCTAGCTGCCAACTGAAAATATTTCTGTTAGGTTTTTTCAAGTATAAGAGGGATTTAACTGCACTGAAGTCAGTGACAAGCTCAAATTTCTGGTCATACAGATAATAATGTAGCTTCTCTAGAGCCCACACTACTGCTAAACACTCCAGTTGAGTGGCACCATATTTAAATTCACTATTTCTCAAGGTTCTTGAAATATAAAAAAATATTACTTCTGATACTTTATCATTCATAACTTGTTTTTGATGGAGAGCAGCACTAAGACCAATAAAACTGGCATCAGTTTATAAAAAAATGGTTGATTAAAGTCAGGCAAAGAATGAATTGGTGCTGAAATCAAAAAATGTTTCATAGTTTCAAAAGCTCTTTGTCTTTCACTGTTCCAGACAAAAGTAACATCTTTCCTATTCAATTGCGTAAGGGGTAATTCTATGACTTGATAATTTTTAATATACTATATATAGTATTCAAAAATTCCTAAAAAACTTTGGATCTCTCTAACTGTGGTAGGAGCCTTCACATGTTGTATGGCTGCCACTTTGTTTTGGTCAACACATATCTGCAAACCTGAGACAACATGAGCAAGCACTTTTAAGTAATGAAAACCAAATTTGCATTTTTTCAAGGCAAGTGTCATATTTATCTCATCCATCTTATGGAACAATTTACACAGGTGGTTAGGATGGTCCTCAAATGTTTTAGAGAATATGATGATATCATCAATGAAAACCATCAGCCATCCTTCAATTATCTCCTGATGGAATGTGTTATCCATAAATTTTTGAAAAACTGAAGGGGCATTTTCAGGGCCAAATGGCATCCTAAAATACTTATAAATACCCATATGAGTGGCAATCATCAGAAAATTCTGATAATTCTTTTCAACAGGCACCTAGTGATATCTTTATTTCCATCTAAACAGCTGATATATTTAGCACCTTGTAAGGTAGCTTGAATAGAGCTAATTCTGGGTAAAGGATAGATATGATCAACAGGATAAGTGTTTAATGCTCTATAATCACTACATAACCTGGCTTTATCTTTCTTGTAAGAAATTAGGACAGGTGAGATAACACAATATTTAGCTTTTTCAACTACCTTTTCAATAATATTCATTTTTTTAAAGGGTAGAGATATTGTCTTCAATATCTTTTCTCTTTGTGGGAGAAGCAGGATAAGGCTTTTTCTTTAAACTAGGTGGTATTTCAGTCAATCAGAAAGATAATGAGAGCCTCATTTCTTCTTTTACCAATCCTAATTCATGGTACCCATGAGCAAAGACCATAGGAAAAGATTTTATAAATTGAATGATGGAATCATTTTCCTTACCAGAAAGTTGTTCTCCAAAAGAAGCATTGTAAATTTCTGAAAAAAGGGCAGGAATTTCTGCTGTAGATCTTCCTTTATATTGAGCTACAGAATGACATGTTTTCAATCTGGGTGTTAATCATTTTTTTGGGGAGGAAATCTTAAATTTTCTCTTGCCATTCATCCCAATTGTGAAGCATTGGTTTGAAGGATCCAATTTTATGCCATATTTGGTTAAAATATTATTTCCCACAATGGACCAACTGCTTAAGTTATAATTTTTCATGACAACAAAATCACACATAGATCTCAAAAAACCATGGTTATATTTGAAAAATACTGTAGCTTTGTATTTACCAATGGGGGACAAAACAGAGCCATAACTTCTCCAATTCTCAGAAATGATAGGAATAAGTTTTGATTTATAATGCTGGTCCACTGAAGCAAATGCTTTTTCAGATACTACACTTCCTCCAGCTCCAGAATCTAAAACAACCTCAATGTTATTTCCATTAATCAAGACTTATGCCTTGGGAGGGGCAATAATATATTGTGTCAGTGTATCTAGTATATTAGTATAATATAATAGTATTTATTAATGGTCCTACTACTTATTGATAAATGATTTAGTGATTAAACCTCAGGGGAAGACTAACAAATGAGTTATTCTCAATTTAAACCCACAATACTTGGATTTTATGTGTGCTAGTGGTGGAAAATAGAATAATAAAATATAGTTATAGCTTATATAAAGATAATATCAATTTATAAAGGCTTTATAATATATTTCTAAATGATAATAATTGTTTTTAAATGTTTAATTGAATTTTAGTAAGTAAGTGATGTCTAATAACCATCAAAATCCTCCCTAACTTATACCCAAATCCACTAGAGTGCACAGACCTTCAATCCAGATGATGTTACGCCAGGTCAAATGTTAGACAACTTTCAGTCAAGTGGTTTTTCAGGTATCTTAAAGTAACATCAGAAGTAACCTTTGAATGAATTTCAGTGCTTAAATTACTTACAAGACAGACCAAAACTCTGAGTGTTTCTGTACCAAATAGAAAATTAGAGAAAGTTTATTGCACTGCTTATTGTTAAAACGTTCTATCTTATATGATCTTGAGTGGCTTCCGAAAATTGTGTCTCAGTGTTACATTACCTTTTTTTCCTGGAAATAAGTCATCCATGATAACTATCCTTGCACCATTTATTCCAGGCCCATGAAATAACTTGTCATAATTTTCTTTCTGTAGGTTAGCATTGTAGACTTTACCAGAACAAGCATCAATGAAAGCACATTGCAAAGTCTCATACCCTTTTTTTGTTAGGTAAATGTGGGTTAATTTCACTCATTGAAAATTTTTTACATGAACTCATATAATATCCTTAATTTTACCATATTTGAAAAGTGAAATCTCACACACAATTTGAAATTTTTAAAATGACTTGGTGAATTTGTGATTCTAGAAGAGTTGAAATCACAAATTAAAAATTGACTTATACTTTCAAGTTTTTTTTAAAAAATATAAACAAAATAATGCACTTACTTAGATTACACTCAAACCTGTAATTTATAAAGTTTCATAATAGCTTCTGGAATTTACTGCACCATATTAAAAAATAATTTAGATGATTTTATCAGGTGAGGTGTTTCCCTATGTTGATAAAATAAGAGGTTGTAAAAACTATAATAGAGCAGATAAAGGTATAATTAGTTGAGAAAATATAATACTTTAACCAAAAATTAGTAGTGAATCAAACCCCTTATAGTACTAAATTTGATTTTATTTCTACTATATAATAAGTTTTTTTAGCTTAGAGGTAATTTTAGAAACTTAAGGAAAATAAATAAAGAGTATATAAAAAGGATTACATGAATCATCTAGGCTATGATGAAAAATAAGGATATATATTAGAATCTTTATTTGCCAGACACAGTATTTATTCAGTTAGTATAAATAAATCAGAAAATTTATTTTCTGTAACATTTTAATCTTTTCTTATTTCAAACTGGCTTGACTTTTACAACAGTAAAATTTAATAACAGTTGCTAAATCTTCCAACTTGACCTTTGTCTCAGTATCAAAAAGGGACTTCTCCACAACAGACAAATCATTATAGTATGCTTAGTATAAAAAGGCTATTGGAAGCTCCCCAAGAAACACTTCTTCAAAAATATCATCTATAGGAAATCATCTGGGGCCTGAAACATGCTGAACACCTATTACTAGAAGTTGAATGAACTTGAAATTTCAAAAAAAACTTTTCCTGATAGCTTCCCCAGAGGTTTGAGATTTATAATTTGAACAGGATTTAGAAATAAACACTCTGTCAAGTCCATTTGAAAATCAAACCATAAAATCAATTAGCTATGAAATTGAAAGCTAGAATCTACTCTCATCTTGTATTTCCTCAGTATCAGAGTGAATAAAAATATATTCAAATTATTCAGCCATTTCAGGGACAAAAATTGATGAAGCCATGTTAATTTTTCAATCAGGAAAGTATAAAGATGTGATTTTAATTTATAATAACTTATTTAAAGTAATAAAATCAAGATGCTTACCTGACTTCTTTTTTAAATTTGAACCTTCACTATGCTTGTTAGAAACTTGTTTGATTTTTTACCTCTGTATGGTTTTAACCTTGAGGATATATTGCATACATGAGGCGACATGTCGCCTCATGTATGCATGCAATTCACTTGCTTTCTGCTTCACTTCTGCATGTTTTTGAGATCAAGGGTATATTGCATACATGAGGAGACATGTTTCCTCATGTATGCATGCAAGCAACTTGCTTGCTTTTTAACCTCTGTATGTTTTTGAGCTTCAGGATATATTGCATACATGAGGCGACATGTCGCCTCATGTATGCATGCAAGAAACTTTCTTTTTGTTTTACTTCTGCATGTTTTTAAACTTATAGATATATTGCATACATGAGGCGACATGTCGCCTCATGTATGCAATAACAAGAGCACTGATAAAAAATAGTGCAACACATTTTTTAATCAGCACTCTTGTTATTGCATACATGAGGCAACATGTCTCCTCATGTATGCAATAACATTCTTTGAAATCCTTCATTTAGGTGAGCAATGCATTGGTGCATACCTACCATACCAAAGAAAATACACATCATGGAACCTTTTTACATGCATACATGAGGCGACATGTCGCCTCATGTATGCAATTTCTTTTTTGAAGTTTAACTTATATAGGTAAGAAATGCACTTGTGAATGCCTACATACCAAGTGAGTTCCCCAGAATGTGACTTGTTTACATGCATACATGAGGTGACATGTCGCCTCATGTATGCATGTAAACAAGTTGCATGATGTGGATTTTCTTTGGTATGGTAGGCATTCACCAATGCATTTTTCACCTTAATGAAGAAGTTCAAAGAATTTTATTGCATATATGAGGTGACATGTCACCTCATGTATGCAATAACAAGAGTTCTGATAAAAAAAATCTATTTCACTATTTTTTATCAGTGCTCTTGTTATTGCATACATGAGGCGACATGTTGCCTCATGTATGCAATATATCCTTAAGTTTAAAACCATGCAGAAGTAAAAAAGCAAGCAAGTTGCTTGCATGCATACATGAGACAACATGTCTCCTCATGTATGCAATATACCCTTGATCTCAAAAACATGCAGAAGTGAAACAGAAAACAAGTGGCTTGCATGCATACATGAGGCAACATGTTGCCTCATGTATGCAATATATCCCCAAGGTTAAAACTATACAGAAGTCAAAAAGGAAGCAAGTATCTAACATGCATACATGAGGCGACATGTCGCCTCATGTATGCATGTTGGAAACTTCCCTACCCCTTTCTCATATGACTTTCCACAAAGCATAAGATGAGGCAAATTGTTGCCTCATCCTTATGCAGCTGCAACATTTTCTGATGACATGAGGAAATTCTTTGCCTCATGTAATTGGGATATGGTGTATACTTTTTATTTAGTTCTGTGCGCCAACATAGAAAAATGATTTTATTGTGGATTTGAGCATTTTGCTGAGAACATGTGGGGGAAAATGGGGCCATATTTCACCACAATTTTTCCTGCATTTCAGATTTAGTATGAAGTAAAATTATATCAAATATTTGAGGTAAAATATTACCTCTTGTATCATAAGAACCTTGTGTCAGTTAGTGTAAGTAATGCACTGAACTGGGTAATATATTTACTAATGTAGCTAAAACATTTAATTTCCTTCAAAGGCAGTGCATAGAGAAATATATTTCCAAATTCAGTTCTATTTCAGTTGAAAAATATCTACACTTTCTTTCTAAAAATATTTAATCTCATTTAAATTTACAGTTCCCAAAATTTTGTCTCATCATTGTAATTGACAGATACTTATTTTAAATTGAGATTATACATCAGTTGAGTTATATAGTTATGTCTGCATGTCATAAAACACCATGTTGCCTCATTTTACCTATTTAAAAGGCATTAAATTTTCACTTTTCTTTAAATAGTAAGAAGCAAAATGTTTGCTTGTCATTTCACTTAGTAGAGTAAGTAGAGTGGATGTGCAAATATCCAAATATGAGGTGACATTTTTTCTCATGTTGTGATATACTATTAGAATAATTTATTTGCCAATAAAATTGGGATCATATTTTGTAACTTTTATTTAGATATATTTCAGTTTATTTCCCATATACTAGCACTTTCTAGATTTATATTGAATAAATTTTGTCTTGTTTGTGGGATGTGGTGAATTAAAGCTAAACTTTTGTTGAAAATTTCAGATGATTTATTTAAGTACATAAGTTTATGGAAAGCTTCATAGTAAATGATAAAAATAAGCTAAGTAAGAGTAGAAAATTTGAATGAACTAGGTGTCACTTGGAAATGCTTTTGTAAGTCACAGTGGCTGTCTGCATAGGGGCTGGGTGGTGCACCCCAGCGAACAACTCTACATCCCTTTTAGTTGCTGAAGTGGTTTGTAAGTATATACAGTTGAATATTTTTTTGTATTGTGTTATTTGTACAGGAAATCAAATTGAATGAGTTGAAATCTGGTTTTACATTTTGGAATGTTTTTGAGAAAAATACAGGGAATAATTATAATTTTGTATTTTGTATTAAAGATTGATTATTTTATTGGATATACTTGTGCTATTCAATTTATTAATATTATTTTGACCATAAGCTGTTGAAGCTGTGCTGTGGCTTTTCAAAACCAAACATCTAAAAATACAAAGCATGCGTGATATTGGATTTTATATATAAGTTAGCTGTGATCCACCATAATTTTTATTATTTTTGTGAAAAGTTTCAAAACATGAATTTAAAATTAAGGGCATAATTCAGGCTCCTTTTTTCCTGCATATTTATGGTCATACTACCTATCAGCAGCATGGAACTAGAATTTCATATATTTCTGTGTCCATAAGCAGATTTCCTCATTCCAAAGGCTGGTTTTTTTCTTGTAACAGTGGAAGATTAAGTATTTTCTTGCATTATAATTTCTCAAAATCTATGGTTCATATTTTGCAGAAATATTTTACTAATATTGTTGACTAGTGGAGCTCAAATTTTACATGAATAAACCATTCATCAATATTTAAAAATTTAAGTTGTTAATTTGGATATCTTGTAACTTTAATATATTTGAAAAACTTATTTCAGTTAATATATCTTGCTGAAATATGTTCTGATAGTTTATCTTGACCTACAGTGTTCAACAAAGCTTTACTCACTATGAGAAATCCAGTGATAATTTAGATTATGTGACTTACTTGGAAATGAAATGTTTCTATTCTTGTGTAAATACTTTTTTCTTCATAAATTATCCTCTTTACTGTTGAACTTTATTTCTTTCCAAGATGGAATAATCTTATAATTCCTTTCTCATCTGCATTGGATTTCTTCAATCTCACATATGTGAAATCATAAGCTCCCCAGTTTTGATGGAGAAACCTGTTTCAATTTATCTCTCTCACAAAAAACACACTATCAGGGCTAGGGCACATTCACCTCATTTTAGCATTGGTAAAATTTTCCATCTTATTTTAACATCTTTTATGACCTAAATGGCGCACCAGTATAATAATTATTAGTTGATCCTGCTGGGGGTCTGCTTCCAGGGTAGGATTCACCGTCTATATGGGTTGATGATACATTATTACCCCAAAAGGATAACAATTATCCCCAAAAAATAAAAAAAATTGATTTCCTATCTTTCTCATTTCCTAGTCAATTTCTCCCAAGTACTTGAATCACTCTTCAGCATAGCTATTCTTCTGCCTGACTATAAACTATAAATTCATTTGTGCTGTGCTGTAAAAGATATATTCAGTTAAAATAATTAACTATCTTCTCTCTCCCCTGATTCCTTATTTCTAATCAGAGCTTATTATCCTATAAAAATTATCAATGATGAGGTTTTAGCGCAAAGGAAGGCAAAAAACAGGTCAATCAGCAACTTTGCATCTTACAAAAAAAATTAACTACAGAAAATCATGTGATAAAACTGGAAAAAAGATTATATTCTACCCACAACTTTCATATGAAGCTAAGGGAGAAGCAGTGGACAACAGGGAGTAATGGAATGGCTAAAGAGAATAGAGAGAAAAATATTTGGATATCATTGAAAAAAAACATACCTAAACACAGGTAAATCAGCAACTGTGAGCCTTGCAACAACAAGTAACTACAACAAAGCATGTTCTAAAAATATAAGGAGCACAGTTATGAGTTTCTGTGATTAGATTTAAAAGAATAAGTAGAGAATAAACATAAAATAAATGGAAAGAGTATGGAGAAAAACTCAATTCTCCCCACACAGTGAAAAAAACTGTAAGATGCAGCCAAGGGGGAAGCAGTCAATAGGGTGGAGCAATGGAAGGGATAAAGATAATAGAGAGAAAAATATTTGGATAGGTAAAATGAAAGCAACAAGAAGAGGCTTAATTATATGTCAAAATGTACCATTCAGAACAATAGAAAACAAAATTACATCAACAAAAGCTACTAAACAAAAATATAGAGAAATAGAAAGGTTCTGTCAGCCTAAATATCCTTAGGACTGAGTATTTCTTATGCTTAAAATAAGATAACCTTAAGTAAATTAAGCTTAATCTTAAAAATAAGGTTAAAATAATAATATATATTATTTTATTATATATATATATAATTATTATTCTATTATATAATTTATAATAGTTTAAATAGCTTATCCATGGCCTAATAATACTTATTAAGGTGTTAATGGAGTCATAATATACTTATCTTAAGTGATATGAAGTAATTATTGACATACATAAGCTTATATGTATACATAAATCTCATATTCAGTGAAATATGCAGTATATTATGTATATTTAGGTATATAAGTGGGTTTTAGCCCCTTAATAGCCTATAACCTTTGTTTTTCTGCTTATTTTAGGTCATATGGACGAAATCAGTGGACTCACAACGCCTACAGAAGCATAGACACCTATATCAGGCGCATACACCCAGTTTGGACAACTAAAATTACTTCCTTGGATGGTTATTCACGGATTTATGGGTTGGAAAGATGTTTTTGGGTTAATGTGGATGCTTGGGTATGTTATTGGGGGCTTGGAAATTTTATTTGTTTCCTTTATATGCTTTTAGTTTCATTAAATCTCTTTTTGATCATTTATTTTACCTGTTTCTTTATGGTATCCGCTTTTATCTGGGTTTTCTATTTATGGTATGACTCTGTGTTATTATTAATAGTGATGGAGGGTCCTTACTGGAGGTCTGGGTGCTGAAACTGCTTGAAGTGGACGCCATGGGGAGGTGATGGGCCCTCACAGTGCTGTAATTGCCGGGGATAGCAGTGACATCATCTGGATTGAAGGTCTGTGCACTCCAGTGGATTTGGGTATAAGTAAGGAGGGATTTTGACGGTTTATTATCATCATTCAATTACTACGCTTCAAACAAACACTACAATACAATTATTAGCATTCAGAAATATATTATAAAGCCCTTATAAATTGATATTATCTTTATAATAGCTATAACTATATTTTATTCTTCTATTTTCCACCACTAGCACGCATTTAAATCCAAGTATTGTGAGTTTTATTTGAGTATAACTATTCTATTAGTCTTCCCCTGAGGTTTAATCACTAAATCATTTATTAATAAGTAGTAGGACCATAAAATAACACTATTATATCATACTTATATACTAGACTATACTGACAGGTTCACAATCAAATTCAGAATTAAAATGAAAGGAAAGGCTAAAAATAAAAATTCAAAAATACCATATTTCACCACAAATTCTTTGTCTCATGACTCAAGTAAAATTAGAAAAACAGTAACTACAGTTTTTAAAGTGATACCACCACTGAGAAAAAAACTCAAGCAAAAACTATCTTTTGAAAAAAGTGCTTGAGAGAAGGCAAAAGAAGCTCAAAAATTGGTTGGGATATCAAGCATTGCTAATCCACTGGGTTTTAGAGCAAGATCAGATAAATAAAAATCAATTTCTGATGTGGATAGTCCAATTAAATAAGCTTACTCATAATTAGATACATTTTTCTCTAATAGATATCTTCTTTAGAGTCCATACTTCATAAAATGTTTGCCCATTTTAGAGCTAAAATCAAATTGGGATCATCTGAGACCCCAAATTATTTAAACTCTGATTTAAGTCTAAGGCCTGCTGAGTTAAAGATTTTTCAAAATCTTATTTGCCATACACTTACTCCCTCATGGCTAATTTACACTCCACACCATGTAGGGGAGACTCAAAAAAGTCTCAAGGCAGTAAAATGGCTGTTATTAAAAAAAATTTATTATAGGGTTGCTTTTTTCACAGTTTGGAATAAATAGAGCTTTGATTGTCAAGAGAAGAAGTCGATAAATTTTCTTTCACTTTTGGTATCAATAATCAACCTTTTTACTTCCTTTGAATTCAATGAAGATAAAATTATATCTCTTCATAATTATTTGAAGGATTATATGAAATGTCTTAAACAATTTTGACAAAAAGTTGATATCAAGCCTAATGTTAACTTATCCCAAAATTTTCCTAAAGTTCTGTAAAAATTTGGCTCAGAACCATAATCAGTAGCTTAGGCTCATGAGCATACCAATTGAAGGTGATTATCTATCTCACACAATAAGAAAAAAAGTATGTTTTCTAAAGTTCTTTATATAACCCATTTTACTTTACATTTTTTTTTGGACTTTAGATGAAATTTTAAAATTTTTTATGAAAATATTTATCTGGAAAGGGAAGCTTTAATCTTTTCTTGAGTGGAATGACAATTTATTTTTTAAAAAAAAGAATGATATTTTAAATATAGAAAAAAAAAGACTTCATAATTAATGTTTAATTTATTCTGTGAATAACATGATGTATGGCTGAGATATTTAAACAAGATTGATGGAAAAAGTCATTTTTCAATATCTTCAAAAAGATAAATACAGTGGTGCTTTACAGTTTCTTCAATCTAAAATTAATCATCTCCAATACTAAAAGCTTGGTGGTAAGGCTTCTCACCATAATCAAAACATCAAGGTAATGGGAATAATAAGATTATATTATAAAATTGAAATAAGAACAGAGTTTTTTTGTAAATGGGGAATTCACTAAATTCCCCAGATATAATCATTATTATAGTTCGATTGTGTGATGCTTTTGATACTCAAACTGAAAATCCTTTTTCAAAATCAGGATTCAAAGTATTTTGGTGCTACAATAGATGGTCTAAAAATGTTATTATTACTCATAAAGATATTATTTGACATGCTTCAAGAGCTCTCAATCTAAGTGACTTTGGTGGTGTTTTATCTGATACTGTCTGTATAAAGTCATTAAGTAGTATAGCTGGTGCCTATTAATCACCTTCGTAATATCCATTATGAATTCAATATATGCCTTTTAGACACCAAAGTATGATCTATTGCCTGTTGGAAATTATGCAAAAAGCACTATATAAAGAATTCAAATTGGTCCTAATGATTCAGCTATGAGCTATGTGTCATGATGAAAAATTGTCCCACCAAAGTTCCAACACAGGTTTGACTCAGGTTAGACCACAGGTACTAAACAACCACTTGACTGCAAGTCGTCTAACTTTTGACCTGGTGTTACTGCTATCCCCGGAAATTACATCACTGTGAGGGCCCATCACCTCCCCATGGCTTCCACTTCAAGTAGATTCAACACCCTTATCTCCAGTAAAGACCCTCCATCACAATTAATGATAACACAGACCCATACCATAAATAGAAAATCCAGATAAAAGCAGATACCTTAAAGAAACAGGTAAAATAACTCATCCAAAGAGTATATAATGAAACCCAAAGCATATAAAGGAAAAAATGAAATTTCCAAGCCCCCAATAACACCCCCAAGCATCCATATTAACCCATCAATGACCTCCCAACCCATAAATCTGTGAATATTCATCCAAGGAAGCAGATTAAGTTGTCCATATTGAGTGTATGTGCCTGAAATAGATGTCTATACTGCTGTAGGGGTTGTGAGTCCACTGAATACGTCCATATGACCTAAAGTAAGCATAAAAACAAAGGTTATACGCTATTAAGAGGCTAAAACCCACTTATAGATCTAAATATACATAATATACTGCATATTTCACTGAATATGAGATTTATGTATACATATAAGCTTATGTATGTCAATAATTACTTAATATCACTTAAGATAAATATATTATGACTTCATTAACACCTTAATAAGTATTATTAGGCTATGGTTAAGCTTTTTAAACTACTATAATTTATATAATAGTGTAAAAATTATATATATATGTAATACAATCATATATTTTTTGTTTTAACCTTATTTTTAAGATATAAGCTTAATTTACTTAAATTTATCTTATTTTAAGTATAAGAAATACTCAGTCCTAGGGATATTTAGGCTGAAAAATTGAGCTGTCCTCAAGATTCTTTATGATCTCAGCATTCTCTGCTGTTGATAAATCATTATTCTCAAAATCAATATTTTTTAAATAATGAATATCTTCTTCCAGAATTAAAATTTTCTGTTGAGATTCATAAGAAATATTTCTGGCACAATCACTTGAATTATCATCCAGTGCAACTGTGTCATCATCATTTTCATCTGTCTGTTCAACAAGATTTATTTTATTTTCACAAACATGGCCTTTCTTCCAAGGCTTGCTGCATTTGAAGCAAGTGTTTGTTGCATACTTTTTTGGTTCAACAGGGGCAGAAGGTTTACCAACTTTTTCAATAGGTTTTTTTTTGGTAATTGGAGATTTTCTCCAATGAATTTCTAGGAATGAATATTCTAGAATCATACTTGTTATTTAAAAGAATCTCTTTACAAGTATTGATAAAAGAAGAATTTTCTCTTGAGAACTCTGTCCTAGAAACTATTAAGTCTCTCAGCAACATAGATAATTTATAGAGGATCCTGTCCTTCTATAATTAAAACTCCATATCTAGGTCCATTTCCCTCAAAAGTTTCACAAGTTTCATCAGGAACTCAATAGGTTTTTTAGTAGAAGAAAAGCTATATTTGGCTTCTTCATATTGCCTTTGTTGAGCTAACCTAAACTTGGAACCACCTAATTGTGCTTTAATTAATTTCTTCCAATCTCCCTATGAGTATTCAATTTTATCTAAGAGGACAGATTCATACCACATTAGAGCTTCATTGGTAAATAAAGAAATTAATTTTGACACAATTTCCTCATCTGGGAGTTTGTAAAAATTTTTTAGATTATCAATTCTGCAAATAAATTTCTGCCAATCAGAGGAAGAATAACCATCAAATGTTGGATATTGGTCAAGTTTTGGCTAATTCTTTTGATTTGAAGTAGTCTTCTTATTACAAGCTTGTTTCTGAGAGAGAAGAGCTGTAACTTCTATAATTTGGCAGTAATCTAACTTTTTATCCCTTCTGTAGATGAACAAGGTACATCATCAATTTTTGATGGAAACTCAGTAGTATCTACAGGCAATTCTGGCACTAATTTTAATTTAGATGAACTAGGCACAGGTGCAATTGGAGTATCCTGTGTAACATTTTCTTTCAAAGGAATGTCAGAAAAATTTTGGTCATGTAACAATGAATTCAATTTCTCTTCAATAATTGTCAGTCTAGTCTTCATTCTTGGAATACTAGATAAACTCTCATTGATAGTTGCAAAAGATAACTGGTTCTTATTTTGAAAAGATGAATAATGGTCATCTCATCTTTTTAAGTTCAACTTATGTCCCTCTAGCTCCTGGAAATAGATAGACACAGTATCTTTTAATTTAGACAAATCATTCTTGATATTTTGCCACAAAGCAACTTTATTTTCATAATTAAGTTTGTAGTTAAACAAATCATCAGAAACTCTTTGTAATTCACTCATCAATGCTTGATACCCTTGTTCAGTTAACAAACTATTTTATTTCTGAGTCAATTGCATGTTGTTCATTATGTTATTTTGTTTAGCAATAATATCCCTCAAATATTCATCATTAATGTTAGCTACATCTGGAGTATTTCTCAATAGGGAAACAGAATAATTTTCCAGATTCTCATAAAATTCAGGATCAAGTGTTTCATCAAAAATAGCCATATCAGGATTTTCCATTGAAGTAGCAATCAATACCAAAGGATTACTTACATTAGAATATTGAGCAATCTGTCTACTACAGTCAGCCTCTACTGGTCTCAAAGTCTCATCTCCTCTTCCAGAATTACCTGGAGTAACTGAATCAGTAACAAGAAAAGGAACTTGAGATTCAATAGAGGGGCTTAGCATGGCTTTGGAAATAACTGAATGTGATTTTTTTTCCTCTTTCTTTCTCCTTGGTGGGGGTGAGGAGGTGTTTGGTTGAGCTGATGGGTGCTGGAAAGACCTTCCTGAGGTCATTTCTGTTGTTGTTGCTGTTGGGCTTGTAGATAGTCCCAATGGGTGTTTAGCCAGTCCCATTGCCATTATGAAACTTCCACCTTTTCCTGTTGTTAAGGGGCCAATTGTGGAAGGGCTTTTGGAGCAGGAGGAGGTTTCCTCTTCTCTTGAAGAAAGAATTATATTATTCTTACCTTTTCTTCTAGAAACTCTGCTTTTGATCTCAGTTTGAGATTCTATGACCTCAACTCCTTGATGTGAGTGGAGAGATTTCTGGCTTGCTTTTTCAAGGGCATATTTTTTATCTAGAATCCTTTTGGAAGCTCTTTTGGGGGGTTGATAGATGGCTTTTGATCCAGAGCAGTTGTCTCCACTTATATTTCTATTTCTTGCATTTCCACATCCTGATTGGTCCAAAAATTGATTTATTTGAGCAATTTTTTTTGTCAAAGGAAAACTTACAGAAGTTTCATCATAATCAATCAAATCTAGTTCCTCATCACGGCCAGCAGAAGCACTTTGATCATTCATTGTTGTAAATAACCTGGACTGAAAGAAAGAAATATTTAAATTTTAATCAGTTATTCTTTTACTTTGTTAAAAGAAAAATAAGAGAAATAAAAAAAATATCTCTAGTATATAATAAATTATCAGGATTTGTTAATCAACTTGAATAATGAAAATATAATGCTTATCAGGACAAAAAATCAACTGAAAAAATAAAATATTTTATTAATTAATAATATATATGTAAATAATTATCAGGACTAAGAGTCAACTGAAAAATTTTATTACCTGGATTTAATGTCAAATGAAATAATTTAATTACCAGGAATTAATGTCAACTGAAATAATTTAATTACCAGGACTTAATGTCAACTGAAATAATTTAATTACCAGGACCCAATGTCAACTGAAATAATTTAATTACCAGGACTTAATATCTAGTGAAATAATATAATATAATTAATTCAATTCATTTTATATATTTATTATTTTACTTCCAGGACAATTTGTACACTTAGAAATAATATAATATTTTAATTTTCAGGACAAAAGGTCAACTGAAATAATTAAAAAAAATATAATATAATATTTTTTATTTTTATATCACTTCTAGGACTAAGAACAATATAATTATATCTTGGTCAACTAGGAAAAAAATATTTTATATTTACCTTTCCAACTCCTTTAACACATCAATCCTAACATTTCTGGCCAAAGCAGATAAGAAAATATCCCTTGCAGAGTCAGTACTCTCCAACTTCTGCATATCCAACAAATAATTCACTACTGGATCCAACTGAACCAGAAACTTCCTATAAGTGTGGAGGTTATCCACACATCCATAAGATTTCCATTCACTAGCAATCATATTGAGATCCACAATAGAGTACCTGGATCCCCACCTTTCTGTCATCTGAAGACACAACTTTTTACAATCTTTCTTCCTATAACCCTGCATTACAGCAAGTTCCTTCAGCAGAGCCCTTTCACCAATTTAAACGATGACTTACTTCACCATGTCCAAGTGAGAAGCCCCATCCACATTCCCAGCAGCCTGAAACGGCTCCAGAAACAACTTCATATCCTCCCCCATAAAAATAGACCCCTTTCAGGACTTGATCCTTACAGAAGGCCTAACAGAAACAGGAGGATTACCATCCTCAACAACACCAACAGTTCCACTACACCACTAGAGAGAGAGGGTACAGAAGCCATGGTCCAATAGATTCCATAAAACCAATTTCCAACCACAGAAGAGAGTCAAAAGGTAACAGAAAATCCAAAAAGCTAACAAATCCTCTACCCATGCTGGGTGCCAGAAATGTAGGCAGTCTTATAGTACTAGTTATAGGCCTTTACCATGGGAGTTGGGTTAAAAATGGAGAGAAAACCCCCTGTCCTTTGAGAAAATACCAGGTGGGATTTATTTGCTACAGAAAATTAGAGACTGTTACTATACCCCTTCCAATACACTTCTTGAATGCTTAAAAAGTCAAGACAGTAGCCAATAGCAGACTACTGAGAACAAAGGAACCAGAAACCTGAAATGCAGAAAGTTCCACACCAGAAAAACAAAACACTTTTCACTTGTTGCACAGAAAACAGCGATAATACTTGATGCAGGTTGAAAAGCTACACCAGAGAAAACAGTTTCAAAGTTGAGTTAAATTAAGATTTAACCTTGCAACAAACACAGCCAATTGTGGCCAAAAAACAGTGAAAACTGAGTGAGAACAATGATATTACCTCCGGATGGTTGTATGATAAATAAAGTTGCCCCAAACTGTCTTATTCACTATTTACACACCAACCACCAACTAAGAGCCCATGCACACCAAGAAATTTGGTGTTCTTGAGCACCAAATAACATAAAATACCTCTAGAAACGCTTCACAGACTTATAGCACCAAGGGGGGCAGGCCTCCTGATGCAGGCGGCCTGCCTAGAAGCAGCCAGACCTCCCTGAAGTCAGAAAACCACCAAAAACCTCCAAAGAAGCCCAAAATACTTAGAAAAATCTACTACAACTACAAAAACCTTTAAAGAAAATAATGAGACTATAACAACTTTGAGAAATAAAATGTAGAGAAAAATTAACTCATTCTAAAGGTACTAAGCACTTAACCCTAAGACTTAAGGTCGACCTGTAAAACAGGAAAAACATAATTAAGCAGCTATCTTTTTAAATAAAAAAATGAGGAAATGACCCCTTAATACTTAAAATATTAAAAATTTCTACAAGAAATAAAATATACAAGAACCTGGGGCTATCCAATGGTATTACCCACATTCTTGGAGTCCCAATATTTGCTGAATTAATTCAGAAAAACACCCAGTTATCAAACAATGTGATTTAAGTCATGACCAACAAAGGCCTATGCCAATGTTGGAAGACCACAACGTACCTTTGACTTTGAAATCATCAAACTCCACCTACAAACACTGTTAAACATCCATCAAAATCTTCTATACCAAAAGCCCGTCCCCACACTTGAGGCCCTTTCTGAATTTTTGACAGTCCATCAATATCTTGAATCCAGAAACCAAGGGACCATCAACATCAAGGAATAGTAAGGACAGGTGGACAACAAAAATGACAAACATAATCAACCACATGACTTATTTTTTTGTTGTGACTGGGAATCAAACTGTGCTCCAAATTTTAGGATTATATATTGGGAATCGTCATATATATTTGTGGTGACTATATTGGTTACTATCTGTGGGTATCACTTTCCATTTTTATAGTTTACGTATATCTTTTTTACTCAGAATTCTGTAGTAGCATTAATCTGTTCACATTACAGGGGGAGGTGCCTGGTAAATATAAAATATTTTTTTCCTAGTTGACCAAGATATAATTATATTGTTCTTAGTCCTAGAAGTGATATAAAAATAAAAAATATTATATTATATTTTTTTTAATTATTTCAGTTGACCTTTTGTCCTGAAAATTAAAATATTATATTATTTCTAAGTGTACAAATTGTCCTGGAAGTAAAATAATAAATATATAAAATGAATTGAATTAATTATATTATATTATTTCACTAGATATTAAGTCCTGGTAATTAAATTATTTCAGTTGACATTGGGTCCTGGTAATTAAATTATTTCAGTTGACATTAAGTCCTGGTAATTAAATTATTTCAGTTGACATTAATTCCTGGTAATTAAATTATTTCATTTGACATTAAATCCAGGTAATAAAATTTTTCAGTTGACTCTTAGTCCTGATAATTATTTACATATATATTATTAATTAATAAAATATTTTATTTTTTCAGTTGATTTTTTGTCCTGATAAGCATTATATTTTCATTATTCAAGTTGATTAACAAATCCTGATAATTTATTATATACTAGAGATATTTTTTTTATTTCTCTTATTTTTCTTTTAACAAAGTAAAAGAATAACTGATTAAAATTTAAATATTTCTTTCTTTCAGTCCAGGTTATTTACAACAATGAATGATCAAAGTGCTTCTGCTGGCCGTGATGAGGAACTAGATTTGATTGATTATGATGAAACTTCTGTAAGTTTTCCTTTGACAAAAAAAATTGCTCAAATAAATCAATTTTTGGACCAATCAGGATGTGGAAATGCAAGAAATAGAAATATAAGTGGAGACAACTGCTCTGGATCAAAAGCCATCTATCAACCCCCCAAAAGAGCTTCCAAAAGGATTCTAGATAAAAAATATGCCCTTGAAAAAGCAAGCCAGAAATCTCTCCACTCACATCAAGGAGTTGAGGTCATAGAATCTCAAACTGAGATCAAAAGCAGAGTTTCTAGAAGAAAAGGTAAGAATAATATAATTCTTTCTTCAAGAGAAGAGGAAACCTCCTCCTGCTCCAAAAGCCCTTCCACAATTGGCCCCTTAACAACAGGAAAAGGTGGAAGTTTCATAATGGCAATGGGACTGGCTAAACACCCATTGGGACTATCTACAAGCCCAACAGCAACAACAACAGAAATGACCTCAGGAAGGTCTTTCCAGCACCCATCAGCTCAACCAAACACCTCCTCACCCCCACCAAGGAGAAAGAAAGAGGAAAAAAAATCACATTCAGTTATTTCCAAAGCCATGCTAAGCCCCTCTATTGAATCTCAAGTTCCTTTTCTTGTTACTGATTCAGTTACTCCAGGTAATTCTGGAAGAGGAGATGAGACTTTGAGACCAGTAGAGGCTGACTGTAGTAGACAGATTGCTCAATATTCTAATGTAAGTAATCCTTTGGTATTGATTGCTACTTCAATGGAAAATCCTGATATGGCTATTTTTGATGAAACACTTGATCCTGAATTTTATGAGAATCTGGAAAATTATTCTGTTTCCCTATTGAGAAATACTCCAGATGTAGCTAACATTAATGATGAATATTTGAGGGATATTATTGCTAAACAAAATAACATAATGAACAACATGCAATTGACTCAGAAATAAAATAGTTTGTTAACTGAACAAGGGTATCAAGCATTGATGAGTGAATTACAAAGAGTTTCTGATGATTTGTTTAACTACAAACTTAATTATGAAAATAAAGTTGCTTTGTGGCAAAATATCAAGAATGATTTGTCTAAATTAAAAGATACTGTGTCTATCTATTTCCAGGAGCTAGAGGGACATAAGTTGAACTTAAAAAGATGAGATGACCATTATTCATCTTTTCAAAATAAGAACCAGTTATCTTTTGCAACTATCAATGAGAGTTTATCTAGTATTCCAAGAATGAAGACTAGACTGACAATTATTGAAGAGAAATTGAATTCATTGTTACATGACCAAAATTTTTCTGACATTCCTTTGAAAGAAAATGTTACACAGGATACTCCAATTGCACCTGTGCCTAGTTCATCTAAATTAAAATTAGTGCCAGAATTGCCTGTAGATACTACTGAGTTTCCATCAAAAATTGATGATGTACCTTGTTCATCTACAGAAGGGATAAACAGTTAGATTACTGCCAATTCTCTACATTTTATTTCTCAAAGTTGTTATAGTCTCATTATTTTCTTTAAAGGTTTTTGTAGTTGTAGTAGATTTTTCTAAGTATTTTGGGCTTCTTTGGAGGTTTTTGGTGGTTTTCTGACTTCAGGGAGGTCTGGCTGCTTCTAGGCAGGCCGCCTGCATCAGGAGGCCTGCCCCCCTTGGTGCTATAAGTCTGTGAAGCGTTTCTAGAGGTATTTTATGTTATTTGGTGCTCAAGAACACCAAATTTCTTGGTGTGCATGGGCTCTTAGTTGGTGGTTGGTGTGTAAATAGTGAATAAGACAGTTTGGGGCAACTTTATTTATCATACAACCATCCGGAGGTAATATCATTGTTCTCACTCAGTTTTCACTGTTTTTTGGCCACAATTGGCTGTGTTTGTTGCAAGGTTAAATCTTAATTTAACTCAACTTTGAAACTGTTTTCTCTGGTGTAGCTTTTCAACCTGCATCAAGTATTATCGCTGTTTTCTGTGCAACAAGTGAAAAGTGTTTTGTTTTTCTGGTGTGGAACTTTCTGCATTTCAGGTTTCTGGTTCCTTTGTTCTCAGTAGTCTGCTATTGGCTACTGTCTTGACTTTTTAAGCATTCAAGAAGTGTATTGGAAGGGGTATAGTAACAGTCTCTAATTTTCTGTAGCAAATAAATCCCACCTGGTATTTTCTCAAAGGACAGGGGGTTTTCTCTCCATTTTTAATCCAACTCCCATGGTAAAGGCCTATAACTAGTACTATAAGACTGCCTACATTTCTGGCACCCAGCATGGGTAGAGGATTTGTTAGCTTTTTGGATTTTCTGTTACCTTTTGACTCTCTTCTGTGGTTGGAAATTGGTTTTATGGAATCTATTGGACCATGGCTTCTGTACCCTCTCTCTCTAGTGGTGTAGTGGAACTGTTGGTGTTGCTGAGGATGGTAATCCTCCTGTTTCTGTTAGGCCTTCTGTAAGGATCAAGTCCTGAAAGGGGTCTATTTTTATGGGGGAGGATATGAAGTTGTTTCTGGAGCCGTTTCAGGCTGCTGGGAATGTGGATGGGGCTTCTCACTTGGACATGGTGAAGTAAGTCATCGTTTAAATTGGTGAAAGGGCTCTGCTGAAGGAACTTGCTGTAATGCAGGGTTATAGGAAGAAAGATTGTAAAAAGTTGTGTCTTCAGATGACAGAAAGGTGGGGATCCAGGTACTCTATTGTGGATCTCAATATGATTGCTAGTGAATGGAAATCTTATGGATGTGTGGATAACCTCCACACTTATAGGAAGTTTCTGGTTCAGTTGGATCCAGTAGTGAATTATTTGTTGGATATGCAGAAGTTGGAGAGTACTGACTCTGCAAGGGATATTTTCTTATCTGCTTTGGCCAGAAATGTTAGGATTGATGTGTTAAAGGAGTTGGAAAGGAAGGATAAGATGAAGATTCATCCTAAGGGCAATATAAAATTTCCTGCTCTTTCTGTGGTGAAGGAGTTTGTGGAGAATAATCTGAAACTTTTGGCAGTAGATTCTTTCCAGGAAGCTAGAACCAAGTATGTTAGCAAGGTCAGTGAATCTTTTGCTGAAGATGTGGAGGAATCTAGGAAGAAGGAAAGTTTAAACAAGGGGAAAGCTCCTGAGAAACCTAAAGAGGTTGACCCACTAGTGGAGAAGTTGGCTGATTTAACCAAACAGCTGCATATTTATATTCAGTAGGCTCAGAAGGCAAATAAGGCTCTTTCTCAGCCTAGAGATTTTGATAGGAGATTTGGTAGGAGTGATCTTTGGGTCTTCTCTTATTGCAGCAGGAAGGGCCATAAGTTCAATGATAGTTGGGCTCTGAATAGTAATGGGTCTGAAGGAAAGGTGGAATTTGATGGGAAAGTGTTCAAGTTCCTAGATGGTTCTTTTGTGAAGCCTAATGTTTTTCAGGATCCAGTGGACTTGGTTAGGAGGAGACATAATGTTAACTCAAGGAGGCCAAGAATTGAAGAGTTGCCTGATGAGGCTTCTTCTTCTGGTATAGGTGGAGATGATGAAAAGGGAAAGGGAAAGGAGGCTAAAAAATTCTCATTTACATCTTCCTTTGGTGGCTTGAAGTTGTATTCTGGTGGTGGAAAGTCAAGTGGGGAATGCTTGGCTGGTGTTTATGATGTGGAAGCAGAAAAGGTGGGAAGTCCTAAGAGCAGCTCTCAGGTCCAACCAAAGCCTAAGGCTTCAAAGGTGGATCTTAAGATGAGTGCATCTAGAAAGAAGTAAAGCAAAGAGGATCTGTATAAAATGAAGAAGAGTATAGCAGATATGGGCCCCCCTAGTTTTGGAGCATTGGACATTAATGGTGAGCCAATGCCTATAAATGTTGAATCTGACTCACAGGAGAGTGTCCCTTTGGCTTCATTGACAAAAGCCTGCTAGAGTTAGAGATTCTGGTGAGGGATCTGGTTTGATTCCTGTAGATGGTAAATCTGTTGGTGGTTCTGGTCCTCAAGAAACTTCTACGACCAAGGTAGTGAAGCCAAGGGCTAAATTTGAGAGGAAAGTAGTTTCTAGCCAATCTAATGTTATGGAATCTGTCCTGGAAAGGATGAATCAGGGTCAGGTTTCACTTACTTATGGGGAGTTGTATGCTATCAGTCCTGGGTTGGCTGATAGGCAGAAAAAGTTGTTGACCAGAAGAAGGGTTTCTTCTGGTGAAGTAGAATACATTTTTGATTCTTCTGAGAAGTTTAGTGAGGGTTTGGAGACTCATTTTTCTGAACCTCAGGGTTATTTCAATGTCACTCTGAATGGTAGGGAGGCTAGGGCATTGGTGGATTCAGGTTCTCAGATTGACCTGTTTTTGTTGTTTAAGAATACTCATCTGGGCCTCCCCATCAAGACAGGTATTAGTAGGAATTTAAGAGGAGTCTGTGGCCATTTCACTAAATTTGTTGAAACATCTGAATTTGTGAAGTTAAATGTTGGTGGAGCCTCAGGGAAGGTTCATTTTTACATTGCCAAAGGCATTGTAAAATATGTTTTGGGTGGGCCATTCTTGATGGATTTCCAAGCTAGAATTGGTTATTAGTTTGATGTGGGAACAAGTTTGGAGTTGACCGGTGAGGATAAAAGGAGCCTTCACATGAGTTTATTATCTCCTGGAGAGGATGGTTGGCAGATTTTTACATTGCTAAAGGTAATGTAAAAGCAGTTTTAGGTGGGCCATTCTTGATGGATTTTAGGCAAGATTTGGTTATCAATTTGATTTGGGAATCAGTTTGGAGTTGAATGTTGAAGATGAAAGGAGGCTTCACATGAGGTTATCATTCCCTGGAGAGGATGGTTGGGAGACCAGGCCTGGTTTGAATTTAATGTGCCAGTGCATGGATTGTTGTAGGAGAAGAAGAGAAGTGGGTGCCGCCTCTGGTTTTTTGGAGTGTGGCTCAAGCTCTAGTGAGAGTCTGTTTTTTTAGAGTGATCAGGGCTGATTTCCCAAGTGCTGAAACCTCTCCCTAAGATGAGGAAATCCAATGTTTTAGTAGGTCAGCTCCCTTGGAGATATACAAGTGGACTTTCAACTTTCTCTTTTTAATGTTTCTCTTCTCTTTGAGTATTCTTCATGTTTTTTATCAAGTATCTGTTCTCTCTCCAATTATTTGTAATTCAAGTTCAAATAAGAAGATTGGTTATATATCTTTATTGAAAGATATTCTGATAAGCTGTGAAGTGGGGAGATTGGGGTCTAAAAGTAAGTCATCCCAATTGTGCCTCTCTAGGGTTTCTTCTACACCTTTCAAAAACATTACCTTGGCCACGTCTGTGAGCATTGGGGAAACCCATGGTTATTTTTGTAGGACAGAAGAAAACTCAAGAAAAGAGAATAAATATTTCAAGATAACTGACAAAAATCAAGAATAAAATCTGAGGATAATCAAGAAAGATAAAAAGAATTATTTTTGTGAAGATCAGCAAGATCAATTTATTAGCCTTAGCATGAGGTTAAACTGCACAAAATTTTGAAGAAAAAAGATCAGCAAGATCAACTTCTGGGCCTCCAGCATGAGGATAAACTGCAAAATTTCAGAAGATATGATTCAGAAGATGAATCATGATTTTAAGATTTAGAAGATGTAAGTGAGGATGAAGATGTGGTATTTGGGGAAAGTTTCAGAGTGGTGATATTGGGTAAAAAAAGTAAGTCCTCCCAATTGTGCACCGCTAGGGCTTCTTATACACCTTTCAAAAACATTAACTTGTCCACACATGTGAGAAATAGGGAATCCCTTGGTTTTTGTTCTAGGTCTGGTGGTGAAGATGTTTTGAAGATCCCTCAAGTTAAAGGTGGAGCTAAAAAGTATAAGAACGTAGCGCAGAAGATTAGGCCTGTCAATGAGCCTATTCCTGCAGGTTTGAATCCTCTATTGAAAAGACCTCCATTGTCAATTGATCCATACTGTACTCCTTTGGTGAAGAATCCTCCAGAAGTTGTAGAGACAGCTAGGGTGACCGTGGAAAGGTTTAAAGTTGTTAATTTTCGTCCTGATGGGTGGTTGTCTGAAGAAGAAAAGAAATTGTTGTTGCACTTTATTGTTCTTAGAGAGAAAGTGGTGGTATTTGTTAAGGAGGAGGGGTGTATTGAAACACTCTTATGGAGAACCTTACTTGATTCCTGTGGTTTTTCACAAACCTTGGCAAATCAAACCTATTCCAATTCTGGCTGCTATTAGGGATGATTTTGTAGAGATTTTTAGGGAAAGAGTCAGGAATGGTTTATACAAAAAATCAACATCTGGTTGCTTGAGTCTGTATTTTTGGGTAAAGAAGCAGAATGGGAAGCTGAGGGCGGTGCAAGATCTTAGGGCCTTGAATAGAGTTACTATCAAGGATTCGGGAAAGCGGCCAAGTGCAGAGGACTTTGTGGAAGTTGATGGTGGTGAAATCAATGTACCCTCCACTGATTATGGGAATGCAGCTCTGAAGGAGAACCCAGGTAAATGGAGATTTGTTTGGAAATATTCAATTACTCTAGAGAGAGTATTTTTAAGGATTGAAGAGGCTAGTTTGACCATTTCCGGTTCAAAATTTGTTTTTGTGTTCTTGCTCTGGAAAATTTAAGTCTTGTTGTATGTAAGGAGGGAATTATTATGGTGAATAAGAAAGTTAATAAAATTCAGTGATGGCCAAGGCATAAAAATACAACTGAAGTCAGGGGATTTTTGGGGGTTTGTGTGTACGTCAGAATTTTCTTTGTTGGATTCACCTTTGAGGAATTTGACCAGCAATGAGTCAGAGTGGATATGGACTGAAGAGTGTAAAGAGGATTTTCAGAAGTTGAAAAAGGTGGTAGATGAAGATATTATTCTTCAAAAGTTGGATTATGGTGTTCATGCTTGAAAAATTTATCTGGAACTGAAATCAAGTTATATTGCAGCTGGTGCTGTGTTGTCTCAGGAAGATTAAACTGGGAGGGTCAGGCCAGTAAGGTATGAGTCTGTGGTACTTCATGAGGTTTAATCTAGATATCCTCAACCCAAGTTTGAACTGTGTGGTGTAGCAAAATTTTTGAAAAAGCTACAAACTATTTTGTGGGGGAAGCATTTTGAGCTGCAGGTGAATGTGAAATCCTTGGTTCAAACAATCAATACAACTAGTCTTCCAAATGCTCCAATGACTAGGTGGGTGGAATTTATTCAGAATTTTTCTTTTGACCTGTTTGACAAACCTGGAAAAAATTTTAAAATGCCAGAAGGATTATCAAGGAGACAACCCACAGATGAAGATTCAGACTCTGAAGAATTTGATGAAGATGTTCCAGTGGCTAGGGCCAGCACCAAGGTTGCTGAAGATATTTTTCCTCCCCCATGAGGGTAAACTGGATGATTGTTCTCTCCTCCACCAAGAGGCTAAACTGGCTGGATCTGATCTTGATTCTGGTGATCAGGATGTCTTTTTTCTGAAGATAGGGCTGTTGTTTGGGATGGCTCAAGGCTAGAAAATGGTGTTTTTGTTGGTGAACTGGATTCTCTTAAGATTCAGTGGAAGAAAAAGGATGTACCAAAATTTAGGGATTGGTGTCCTGGATGGGCTGGTTGTGTTTCTCATGTGTACACTGGTGATTTTAATGGTAGGGTTGCATCATTAAATGTTGTTTTGTTGGATTTTGAAGATGAGACCTTGGATCAGATTGGGTTTAATTTATTATAGTTGATTATATTTTAACCTTGGAGAGGCCAGATATTCGTGTTGATGATACTTGGATGGCAATCAGGAAGAAGAATCCTGGCTTCTATGTGTCAAGAGTGAGGTTGATGAGGAGGAGACATCCAAATCCTCAAGTGGTGTTGACTCAGAAGAAGGTTCAAGAGTTGATTTTGAAGACTTTGCATTAAGACCCTGGTAATAGAGGCTATGGGGAGACTTATAGAATAGTAGGAGACCAGTTTTGGTGGCCACGTATGAAGTTGGATGTGCATGGTTGGGTTCAATCTTGTAAAGAATGTCAAAGAAGAAGTCACTTGAAACCTAAAGAGGATGGCCATGCTACTGGTGAGTCAACTGTGTTTGGAAGAGTCAATTTGGATTCTTT